>JAVSBV010164989.1:0-14243 GCA_033117975.1 Parotocinclus spilosoma | reverse complement strand
TCAACTCTCCTGTTTCCATAAGAACTGTCCGTCAGGATCCACAGGGTCAATACACACGGCCGGGCTGCTATAGCCAAACCTTTATCTAAAACCAGGTGTTTCAGTTTCATTGTCTATACTGCTTACAAAAATAGTAGATGGTTCAAAATGAAATATCCCATTATAAATTTCTCTTATTTGCTGCTTTAGAAAGCTCGCCTATTGGTTTGTGACAGTGTATACATAACTATTTTTGTGAGCCAAACCATACGACTTATGACAATATTAAACTTGTTCTTTTTGCAACGTTGATAGGAGAAAAAGAGGACTGCAATGGCCGAGCGGTTAAGGTACTGGACTGTGAACCAGAAGGTCCAGGGTCCAAATCCCACCTCTGTCACAGTTGGGTCCATGACCAAGGCCCTTAACCCACAATTGCTTGGATTGTAAGACTGTATTAATTGTGAGTCCCTCTGGATAAGGGTGTCTACTAAATTATGTAAGTGTAAAAAGACTGGCAATGAAAAAGAATCGCTTTGCACCTCTAGTAAGTACTGTAATAGTGTCTTACGACCAAGAAAGAAAAAGCTTGTTGTTTAGAAAGCAAGGATTTTAGCCTTGATTTAAAAGGATGTGGAAACTACTAAATAAAAAGGTAAATGCAGCTCTTAACAGCAAGCTCACAGGCTGCTGCTTGCTTTTGAAGCAATGAGTGATTTTTTTTCCCCTCTGCACTCAGTCATTATAACCCCTCCCATATGGTTGGCCACAACACAGAAGCATTTAGCAGACGCGCTTATCCAGAGCGACTTACAATTCATGCAATGGTGGGTTGAGGACCTTGCTTAAGGACCAAACTGTGGCAGCTTGGCAGAGATGGGATTTGAACCCTGGATCATCAGGTCCAGAGTCTAGCAGCTTAACCGCTAGCCACCTAATGTCAAGATGAGAAAAAGACTGGCTTAAGACAGCTATCCTGATTACTTGATCTAGATGACAAGGGCGTGAAGCTCATTTAGCAAGGTTGTTAAAAATAATTTTATTCTGCTTCTTCAAATTTCTCTGTGACAGTAAAACGCTTGAAAAGTCATTTGTTTTAAGGCCAGCATAAGACTCATTAGATTATCCCAGCACTAACTAAAGGGGAATGGACTGGATACTATAAAAAGTCAAACTCTATATGCCCTCAATTACCAACCAATATGATTGGGAAACTTCCAATGTGATGGAAAAATCCTTTTAAAGCTCAAGTAATTCCCCTGACTTTACAAACACCTGACGATGTAAGTGATGCTCAGAAAAAGTGGATGCATCATCAAATATAACATCCTGTGGTACACAATGCACTGTGCATAATGTTTTTAGGCTCCTGGATGAAAATGCTTGTTGTTCTGATTCTGAGGTGTGTGTAGGAGACCAGTATGGACAGGAGGTCGCAGCTGATAATCCATAAATATAGTCACACTGACCAACGTCAGCAGTTTACAGTTTGACAGGATCAATGCCACGGATGTATATAAAACAAAACAAGTGTCAGAAGTCACATCTGAAAATCACACCTGATTCTCAAAGCTGATCATACATATCTGCTTCACCAGGACTGTGATGGTGCAGCGATTCAGGCATCGGCTGGACCACATCAGGTGCAACAAGATAGTCTGTGTGTCACTGCCCATTGGGACCACCAAACGAAATTTTGTACAGCAACAATATGGGATCAGAAACTTACAACCGATTGCCATAAAGTTTGCATGGATAAAAATATATGACTGTACCCCCTTAATTGTATCCTTACAACATATGCAAATTTTTAAAGAAAGATGAGAAAAGCGTTTAAAAACTCAACAATGCTGCGGTACCTGTCCTGCATGTCTGGTAGCAATATAGCACACCCAAACATTCCATCACCGTGTCACTTTCATTGCTGTGTTTAGAACGGACCACCACCCACTTTAAAAGGACTGAAAAGCCATGGGTTTGTAGGTACTGGTTGTACTTTATAATTGGTGTTTGTGTAAAACCAGAAAGGTGAGCTTCCAGTTATTGTATTAGTTGTGAAGAAGTAATGACACTCCTACTGTGTTGCAACTGAGTATTTCCTACACACCCAATTTGGTCTTTGTACTAGACTGATATATGGATTAACAGTGACTCATCTGGTACAGCCAGAAGCAATTAACAAGTGTATAGTCCAAGCATATCTTGACCTTCCTTTGGGAGTGGTTTGTGCAGTCGGATTGAAATCTGTGCTTTTTAAATTTGCACGACTAATGTGTATTTGTATGTCAGTCGTAATATTATAAACATTCATTAAACAGCATGATATGTGTTATTGGTTGCTAACATGCATTAATAATAGTACATAATTATATACGGATTGTAGCTGTGTAATGATTAACTCATGATTGCTTTGAAAAAATACAGTGTAAAACATACATTGTAAACTTTATTTTCCTATTGTTAGGAGTGGTGTTAAACGATGCAACCACATAACTAACTATAAGCTTGATGTGGCTCTTTTTTTGATTCAATCGATTTTCCTGTTCAAACAATAATCTTGTTGACTTTCCACGCATACTTGATTCGTTTTTTTTTTCCTTTTCCCTTCACCAGAAAATAGTTTCTTCTGGAGACTCGGACAAAGATGAGCAGCTTGACTTTATGGAGTTTTGCAACTATCTGAGTGAACACGAGAAAAAGCTTAATTTGACTTTCAAGAGTCTGGACAAAAACAACGACGGTAAGATGTTTTGATATTTACTCTTTTATTTTATTATTTCTTAACTAAACATGGTTTTAAATGTTTTGTTAAATATTGAACTGTTGCATATTTGAACTGTACTGCTCAGATAATACAATATGTAATGGCTATATTGCTGCATCAGCTACCTCCCCTTTACAGGTAGCTACTTGTGTATTAAAAATTGTACGTAAAAGGAAATTGTAGGTTATTCTTGGACAGTTGTGCTGTTTGTTAATTATGTTCAATTTAATTCAATTCAATTTTATTTATATAGCGCTTTTTACAACGTAGAATTGTCTCAAAGCAGCTTCACAATATTACACTGTCTTAAAAGGCCATTCCCAAGTTGATCAAGTCTAGGGTGACAGTGGAAAGGAAAAACTCCCTTAAAATTGGTAGGAAGAAACCTTGGGAGGACCAAGACATGTCTATTCTCTTTCTTATTTTTTTTAAATAAGCACTCACTAGCCACTTTTCAGGTACACTTGCTCAACTGCTTGTTGGCGCGAATATCTAGACAGCTAATCACATGGCGGCAGTGCATTTAGGCATGTGGACATGGTCAAGACTACCTATTGAACTTTAAAATAAGCATCAAAATGAAGAATAAAGATGATAGGTTCTCTCCGAGCCTATGTTCTAGCCCAACACACTAAGAAGTTCCTCTATTGTAGCTTCATTCTACTGGTTTCCACCAACAGAAACTAGTCCCACCATGCCTGGGCCACACCAGAGGGCAGTAACTCTCTCCATCTTTTGGTCATTAGATGACAATGTGCCTCCAAGGACTTTCCACTAAGGACTCGAGGTTCTAAAGTGACCATGTGACAAAATAACTGCTCATTATTTATCTGTTATTATTTTCTTAGTTTTATTATTAATACAAACTCAGTTTTTTTCCCATCTAGGCCACTCCTCCCAAAGTTTCTTCCTTAGAACGTTCAGGGAGTTTTTCTTTTACATTGTTGCCCTAGGTTTGCTTAGTTTGGGAACGGCCTCTTAAGATTCTATAATATAATATTGTAAAGCTGCTTTGAGGCAATGTTCCACTGTAAACAAGTGATATATAAATAAATCTTACTTGGGACACTGAGTTGAATGGCTGACAACTGACTTAAATTTTGACCTAAGTGAATTTGAATGTAGCATGTTTGTTGGTGCTAGACAGGCTGGTTTGAAGTATTTCAGAAATCCACTGGGGATTTCACAAACAGCCATCTCGAGGGATTACGGAATGATCTGACAGAGATGCCAGAGTTCAGTGGAGAATGGCCAGACTGGTTCCAGTACCAGTAACTTAAATAACCACTTGTTACAAACTAGATATGCAGAAGAAGACCTCTGAAGCCACAGCACATTGAACCCTGAAGCAGATGGGCTATAGCAGCAGAAGACCAATCTGAGGGCCAGGAACTGAGGCTTAAATTCGCACAGGCTCAGCAAAATGGGGCAACAGTTTAATAAATCTTGATTGGCAGGTTCAGAATTGGGCTTGCAAAATGAAAGCATCCATCCTGCCTTGGAGCAATGGTTCAGGCTGCTGGTGGTTTAATGGTGTGGAGGATATCTTCTTATTGGTTATTCGCCACAGCCTACATCATTATTGTTGCTGCTTATGTCCATCCTTTTATGACCACAGTGTACCTTCTTCCGCTAGATACTTCCAGCTTGATTAAAATCCATGTTGGTAAGCTAAAATCATCTCAAACTGGTTTCTTGAACAGGACTGTGCATTCACTGTACTCTGATGGCCTCCACAGTCATCAGATCTCAATCCATTATATTACCTTTAGGATATGATGGAATGGAAGATTTACAGAAAAATCTGCAGCAACTTGTGATGCTCTCATATCGGTGTGGACCAAAATCTCTGAGGAATGTTTCTAAATTGTTGAATCTATTCCACAAAGAATGAAGGCAATTCTGAAGGCAAAAGAGGGTCTGACAAGGTTCTATCAAGGTGTACCTAATAAAGTGTCCAGTGAGTGTATATCTGGGAAACATTAATGTGAATTATGAGAAATAAAATGGATCCATGAAAAGTTGGTCATCATGGATCATTGTGTTATCACACCTAATTGGCAGCTAGGTTCATCTGTATATAAGAAGGTCTGATTTTTGTTTTATGGGTCTATTTTGTTTATATATTTGTATATTTAAGCACTGAGAGCTTTTGTTTCATTTAATAATCACATCTTACCTGCAGATTTGTTCGGAGCCCTGCTTTCTGCGGCCGTATCTATTCACGACTATAAGTATATTCAAATACACTGTTTTGTTACTGTTTATTTAATCTACAGGCCACATTGATTACACTGAGATTCAACAGGCGCTCAAAGAACTGGGTGTGACCGTTTCAAAAGAAAATGCACAAAAGATTCTCAAAAGGTAATTATGAACCCAAAGTTTGATTTATTTCTATATAGAATTGCATCTCCATGATTTGTACCATCTTCTAATGACCATTTTTAGGAATTATTACTAGTCACACGCAACAAACTGTGGTACTCTTTTATTTATTCACGTACAGGTGCTTCCCGTTTTACTAAGGGATTACGTTTGGACAAACTCTGTGTGGGTTGAATGTATTGTAAATTGTAGATTCCACCTTAACTATGCGTCCAACAGGAAATAACAGTTCCTGTTAGGGTTTCTACCTTTCGCCCCAGAGTGTTCCGCCGTCCTCACCGATTGTTGTTACAGAGCAATGTATATCTGGTGTTTAATTTAAGACCTGATTACGAACAGCTGCTTCTCCTGCTACTTAATTGCGGGTTTTAGCATTGTCGTGGCCAGTTCATCACATCACAAAACTCCATCCCTGACCACCGCCGCGCACACGCGCGCACTACTTGACACCGTTGCGATCACCTTTATGGTCAGTTGGTTATGTCCTGGGACTTATAGTGCCAACGGATATGTACAGGGGAAAACCCCGAGGTATTTAGTATGTTAGGGACACATTGAGGGTTTCCCTGTCTGTACTTGTGCGCTCCTCGCACGCATGGGCTCACGCGCTTTCGTCCTCGGCACCAATCGAGTCTCACCCCAGCCGGCTGCACGTTCTGATTGAGATGCACCCCGGCTCCACTTACTCGCGCTACACTCTCGCTTTCTGCCGCTTCGCCGCCTTTCGCGACTTATTCGCGCTACATGCGCGTCCAAGCTCATATGCTCGCCTTTTGCCGCTTTGGCGTCTTCCGCGATTTATTCGCGCCCGTGCTACATGCGCACCCGAGCTCATGCTCGCCCTCTGGCTCTTCAGAGCCCCTCTTTGCCTCACAATTTGTGAGACGTCCCAAATCAGCGCATTGCCGTGCTCATCGCACGTTTCCCTTTTTGCGCTACGGCTTCTATCACGATGTTTCTTTTCGCCCTGCTTTTCTTATGTTTCTTATGTATTTGCTCCCTCCTTTTTCCCCCTTTTAGTTATTTCTATATAATTTCCCCATTATTATTATACGCCGTGGGATTTCTCTGTCTCCGCATCTTTGGGTCCTACTAAATATCGTAACAGTTCCTATATCAGTTTTATGTTACGCCAAAAATCATACACAGAACAAGAATATATATTTATCATTAATACATTTAAAAATTACACTATATTTAAGCCAGAATTGTCTTTAATTAGTTTCCCATGCAGGTGAGAGCTGAGCATTTAGGCTTTTTGGAAGTCTCTGAATAACAGACTGTATTATTAAAGTTATGTGTATTTAGTTTACTTTTATTTATTATGAAGTCATGTAGTCATTAATTCATATCGATCATGTCTAATGACACTTTTGATGTCTTTCGGATGTTACGAACAGTTTACTATACCTTATGTACAGTTTAGTCATACGTTCTAACATTTTGGGACTATGGCTATTTAAATGAATCCAGACATTTACGAAAAAGTAAAACCTATGTGCAAATTCGTTCTGCACACGTTTCCTGAATGAGGCCGAACGATTCTGTAATCAACCACGTGCTTTTCGCACTTTGACAGTATGAAACGAGATAAAATACCTCCCAGATGCTTCAACCCAAGTCACTGATCTTTATAATATTGTCACTGTTGTGCATCATTTTGTATATAGCTGGATAAGTACAGTGCACTTCCAAGCTTGAATTTTCTTTAAACATCCCTCAGGGTTACAGAGAAACGTTTACTAGCACTGCTTGCTATCCATTAAGCTAAAAGGTTAGTAATTATGTGCATTTGTGAATAGTCTAGACGAGTGCGATTAAAAATAAATGCCTTACTTTTTATAACCTGAGTTGCTTTACTCAGGTTTTTAGTGGAATTTTTATGAAAAAAAGTGTTTCTTCACTCAATGTGGGGGTGTGGTGGAGAACATTTGGAACTGCTCTTTTTGCTGATCAACCCGTGCATACATTTAATTTAATCATTAATTTTTACCCAGCATTTGTAGAGCAGAGATGTAAAATGAATTGAATTACAATCCCTTTTTTATTATACATGGTGCCAAAGTGCCTGAAATTATGTGACGTGTGTAAGTTCTTACATTTTCATTTTATATTTGCATCAATCACTTTAATTATAAGAAATATAGTGTTACTGTGCACATTTTTTATTACTATTGAAATAAAGCAATAATCTTGTTGCAGATTATAAACCCAAGCACTTC
Source organism: Parotocinclus spilosoma (assembly GCA_033117975.1). Taxonomy (NCBI): domain Eukaryota; kingdom Metazoa; phylum Chordata; class Actinopteri; order Siluriformes; family Loricariidae; genus Parotocinclus; species Parotocinclus spilosoma. The sequence continues at coordinate 6,890 of JAVSBV010164989.1, read as the reverse complement.
CTAGATGTGGAACGTTTTTCTGCTTTTACTGTTGTCATGGTGACTGTTCAGTCCTCTTTCAATTTATGGGGAAATGAAATTGAACTAAAGCCCCATTTTCTGTTGCTTCTATTGTGGGTCAGTTCTTGATGTTAAATGTTTAAAAATGGCATTAAAGTTAGTTCTGCCAAAGGACTACTTGTATTCATGATACGAGGTCATCTGGTTAACACGTTTTTCTTTGGCTAGTAAATTTAAATTAGGTTAAACATTTGAGTTTAAAAGGAATCTATGTCAAAAAGTTATGGAAAAAAATGTAAGCTCCCAGATAGATGTGTTGTATTGGCAGATATGTAAATAATTACAGGAGTGGTCTTATTAGACACTGGTTACAAGAGGGCGTAAAAATACTTCCTCCTTTGCACTATTAAAAGGCTCCCTTTAGGGTAGTGTACCCCTTGGTGAGAGATTGTTGACTTCTGTACCTGTCTCTATGACCCATTTACCCACAATTCTCTCTGCTGCTAGTCTGGGCCATCCCGAGCCTGTTTGCTGTGTGTGTGTTTGATCTTAAAGAACCACCTCTCTGAACATCTTCTAACAGTTAGCTTAGAATGGCCTAGATGGCAGCCTATTGACATGCCCCCTCTCAAAGTCTTTGTAGTAGCTTTGTAGAGGCTTGTCTAGTAGTCAACCAAGTAGTCTTGCAGTCTCACCAAGAGGTTTACTACACAAAAGTAACACTTTACTTTTAAGAGATACACAATATGTACACTACCCAAAAATAACCTAAAAGAACAGCAGGGAAAATACTTGCATGAGTTTTGCCACAATCCAACATTTCTACCTGACTGCTTTGTGTTTTTTTTTTTTTTTTGTCGAAGAGTATATATTAAATCTTTGGATCTTTGATGTGTTTCTTCCAGCATTGATGTAGATGGCACAATGACAGTAGAGTGGAATGAATGGAGGAAGCACTTCCTCTTCAACCCAGCCACTGACTTGCAGGAGATCATACGCTATTGGAAACACTCCACTGTAAGTTCCTTTGCTTTCCATAATCAAACATTGGCTCTATCATAGGGAATAATCATTTAACCAAGCTCATGTTAGAAGAACTTGACCTTAATTCGTGCTGGCTAGTTCAAGTCTGTTGAATTTTTAGTCGGTGTTAATGGTTTACAAAAGCCTCTTCTTTCTAGCATTATGAGATATTCTTAGGTCAGTCAAAGCATATCATTTTTTTTACCCGACTGAGATCTAGTAATATATATACTCAGCTTTAGAATGATGCCACCCTCGGTGTCATAACTGACAGAAACGGGAGACGATTCAGAGGCTTTATTTTAAATAATAGGACTGAAAGAAGCAGGGTGGTCGTTTTGACGAATTGCCCTGCCATCTAGGCTGTTCTAAGCTAGCTGTTAGGAGGTGTTGGGAGCATTGGTTTCATGAGGGCAGCTCACACGGCGAACAAGTTCTGGACACCAGACATACCACCAGTTGAAAAGTTAGTTTGATCCGTCGATTCCAGTCAGTCCCCACAGCTTTGCTGTCCATCATCCAGACACAGATGGCACCTTTACTGCATACCCCTGGCTCTGCTCAGACCACTTCCAGGAACTGATTACATGTCCTGCCATTAAAAGCCAGCCTTCATTTGAGAAACCTGGACTGCTATGGGCTAGAACCATATTGTCACTAGTGACTAATCAGGTTCTGTTTTGGAGCAGACGACAGCCGGGTTTGAGTATGAGCACTTCGGTCCTGCCATGGCTGTGGAGTGACACACCTGGCTGTGTTTGCAGTGTGAATATTGGTAGGTGTCTTTACAGGGTTGTTATGGATTGGTGTCTCATTGGTGACTCTGGATCTCTCTGCAACCCTGACCAGGATAACTATCAAAACGAGCGGTGAGGGTTGACTTTTCCCCAAAATTGTACGCAATAGCCAGTATTTTAATCTATACCCTGGAGAATGAAGGCAGTTCTGGTGGAAGAGGGGGTCCAACACGATACTAGTGTCTTAAATCCAAGGGGCAAAAATTAATAATCGGGATCAGCAGCAGAATCCAAGTATCAAATACAATAATACAGTGAATGAGGCAGCGTCAAAACGAGGACTAAAACAAGCTTCAAAGCATGGCACTGTTTCATATCACAAGTTTTATATATAGTAAATATCACAGCAAGTTTCATAGAATATGATGCATGAGCATGAGGAAATGAGCAGGAAGCTAACCTCATGCTCTAAACGCTCGAAAAAGGGACGTCAGTAACAATTGACATTTGCAGGTTTATGTGAGACGTGGAGAAAGAGAAAGTCACACATGATCTGAGCACAGGTTGGACGTGTGTGAATGACCAAGGTCGAAAAACTATCATCCTAAATGGGAACATCTAGTTCTTAATAATCTGTAGCACTTTACAAAAATTGATGTGGTTGTGTTAAAAGCATTTCTTATTTTGGATATAAGGAAGGAATATGAAGGTAGAACTATAGGCAGTTGATGCTGTGGCTCCTTTATGAAGGACAATCTGATTATCAGAAGGAGAACTGCACAGATTACGGCAGCACATGCAGCGGGGTTTGAAGTAACAGCTGCAAGCTGAAGCACTTCCATTTGTTTTGTTATTGCAGTCTCCTAGTAACGGGGAAGCACGTGCTTTCATGTGAGCTTTGTGTGTTCACTAACAACTTCCAAGCTGCGTGATCCCCCCCGTTATTAGTTACCATTAGTTCAGCCAATAGTTAGATGGTGTGCGTTGCCCAGTTTTTAAAAAATCTTTGTTATAATTTTTTGTTAAAATACAGGGATGCGAGATCAAAAATTAGATGCTACAGTACTGTGTAAAAGGGATCAAATAATTATGTCCTCCACTTTGTCGTTATACTATAGCTAAAACAAGAAAACTAATGGTGACCTAAGACTTAAGTACTGTATATGCCTGGAGAAGGCTAAAGACAGGAGAAGAAACCAGTTAGACACAAACACTACTATCTCAGGCACACAGGCAGCTGACCTTCTGGGCAGCTTGGCTTGCCATTTAGAACTCTTGCTGATTAAAATTATTAGGAAATTACAAAGAATGTACAGGACAGGAACAATGAATGATAGAATAATAGAATTTATTTTAATGGGTTATCGGGTAGGACAGTGTAAATGCACTGCTGGGACTCCAACACATATCATAGTGGATGGGCTGCCAAATTGTCAGACACAACTGGCTGTGCCGAACGGATCGAAATCTAGATAGGGATCTTCCTGCAGCACTTCAGCAGTGACTCCTAGGGTGGAGTATCAAAACCTAGTTCCGATTTGGACTTTCAGTTCTGCTCATCAGTTCATACTAACACATTTTATACTTTAAATACACGCCCATGATAAGCGCAAAAAAGACTGTTTTAAGAGGTGTTTATCTGCCAGGACCTGTCATGTAATCAAATAGGTCATAGTAGTGTTGTTTTTATACACTCTGCAGGAGCATTAAAGGAACATGGATGCCCAAAAGCACTAAAACGTTTGGCTCAACTTTGTTGAATGTGTGGAAAGTTGATCTGTTGTAAAGAAGGTTGCACCTCCAACCTGACAGAAGATCAAAACAAAGGCACTAGTATGCCACTGGGCTTTAGCAGCGTACCAGGTTTGACTGACTGAGCTGGGAGAGTCTAAAACACTTAACGTGAAGAAAGCTTAACGTTTAATGTCCTAAAAAAGACCTAGCAACACTCCGGTCATTTACTGCTGATGATGGTTAACATCTACTGATAAAAATATGAACCTGTGATATGAGAACAGTATGCAGTTTCTGCTGAACCACATTCAGTACTCAACGTCCAACTGGTGTGTGTGGTGGTCTTAAGGTAGTTGCGATTCTCCTGGGTCTGCAGCTTGGTTACACCAAGTATTGTTGCTTTCTTTGCGAGTGGGACAGTCAAGCAAAATATTCACATTACATCAGAAAAGATTGACCTCACCGCAAAAAACTGGTTCCAGGGCAAAAGAATGTTGGATGTGAACCGTTGGTGAATCCAAAGAAGATATTATTTCCACCTTTGCACATCAAACTTGGGTTAATGAAAAACTTTCAGGCTATGAACAGAGTGAGGCCTTCACTTATTTGTGGCAGACGTTTCCACGCATAAGTAATGCCAAGATAAAAAAAAAAGGTATTTTCATTGGTCCACAAATCACAACTGGGATGAAGAATAGCCATTTTGATGGTCTTCTGCAGGGTGCAGAACGTGTTGCATGGACAGCCTTCAAGAACGTCGTTTGTAACGTTCTAGGCAACTGTAAAGCACCTGACTATGTCGAACAGGTTCAAAGTCTGCATCAGGCATACAAATCGATGAAGTTCAACATGTTACTAAAGATGTATTTTTTTCATTCCCACCTGGACTTCTGTCCAGACAACCTCGGTGCTGTGAGTGATGAACATGATGAAAGGTTCATTTTCAAGACATTGCCAAGATGGAGAAATGATATCAGGGCAAGTGGAATCCATCTATACTTGGTGACTATTGTTGGACTCTCATCCGTAAAGTGTCAGTCAGCGATTACAATCAAAAATCTACTGCAAAACATTTCAAATTTTGTATTCCGGTGCCAACATTGGAATTAGACACGTGACAGTGCTTAACGAATATTGCAATTTTCTTGCAAACGGTACACAATACAGACATTATGAGAACATATGTGTTCAGCATGTTAAAATCTACTTCTTTCACAAGAAATTGTAGAGGAAACAAAATGTTAATGAAAATTTGTCTACTAGTGTTACCATTAGCTTTCTTATCACTGGAACTTGTTTGCTGTTTGGAGATATTAAATAACCGTTAAAAATGTAATGACAGTTAAATTGTAATTAAGTAACTATTAGAATGTGAACAGAAAAAAAAGTTACAATAAGATGGACTTAAAGTCGTATACTTGATGCCAAAGCAAATAATTTAGTTTGAAGGGTTCAGTTTTTACTTTAAGCTTAAACCATAGTCGGCTTTGAATTCTGATATATGGATAGTCTCCATTATCAGTTAATAGGTGATACTGAACTATAGGTATCACTTATTGTCACATTCCTTAGTGATTCAGTTATCCCCAATGCTCTTTCGGTCAATAATGGTCAATGTCCAACTGCACCCCCAGGTGACCCCTTGCTCACTGTGAGGTTAACAGGAGCAGTGTGGATAAGCAGAGCTCAGCTAATTTAAGTGCATGCTGTTATGGGATTAGTTCAGAAAGCACACGTCACCACACTGAGGAAGTCTTGGACCAACCTTCACCACAGGTGTCGGAAGTAACCGTTATACCATGCAAGTTGGCAACCGTGTGTTAAAATGGCTTTGTTCTGACAGCCGCAACCCAAACTGGAATGGTTTATCAATTTCCGAGAGCATTAAGGCTGCGTAGAAGGTGGAGATGGATGTGGTAGGTGATACTGTTAAACGCCTGATGTTTATTAGTGGTACCTGTAGGATATTACTGACTGTCTGATGCTGTTATTACCCTCTGGGATTTACTTATTTGGGATGCAAATGCAAACTTGTTTGGTAGGTACTCATGCTGGATTAATAATAACTTAGTAATACTGGAAAATTACATAAAATAAGTACAGATGCCCCCGGGGATACATTTCACATCCAATGGCGAAATGTTTTGTAAACCAAGGAGTTGAATATTTACTGAATATATCACAGCGTAGCCTACTTTAAACTTTTTTTATATTAACCTGTGGTAGGGCAAAATAAGTACTACAAAGTGTATTTTGTAATATAGTGTTGAATATTTCATGTAATTTATTGTATAATATATTTTAATAGAAAAACTAAATGGATGCCCAGCATCTGCAGAAGTGTATCATACTGTTTGCTTTAGGAAACATTGAATTTCAGAAGTCAAAATACGGTTTCTGCTCACTGTGTAATTGTGTGTATTATCGGATTCCCATTGTAAAGTCCAAAATTATAAATTAGACCGTCATTAAATGGGAAACAACTGCCAAATTAGTAGCATCTTTGTGAAGATAAGACACAAAAAATGTCTTTGTGGTTAATTTGTTTAATTTGAAACTATGAGAAAATCGCACTTGTAATTTATTTAAATTTATTTATGCATGTTGATACCACCAGTTACAAATATTATCTGATCTATGTTCCCATTTAGATTTTTAGTAGTCCTACATGACTTATTGTTTCACAGAGATATATACAGTGCAATGCAAAAATCGTAGGCCACCATTAGGTTAGATTATTTTAGTAATGGTGTAATGACCATATTTAATTATTATTCAGGCTTTTTATCAGAATTCAACCAGACAAGGAACTTTGTAAGCTGTATTAAAAACATGAACATAGTATATAAAATATTCGATTAGAACACCTTTTATAGGCTACAGTTATTTACAGATTACTAGTGTGACCTCCAGGTACACTTGAACAATAGCATATGACAATTTCAATGGAATGCCAAGTTGACGCTCTTACAGTCTGAAGAAGCTTGAAGGTTGGTTTTCGCTGACTTTAATTCCATGGCGAAATAAATTTAGGTTTCCAGATCCAGCGGGGGTGGGGTTAACAGAAAGGGAGGTCAAATAATGCAAAGTCTTTAATAATAGTATTAATAATAATAATAATAATAATAATAATAATATTAATAAAACATTATACTCATATAGTGCCTTTCAAAAAATCCAAGGTTGCTTTACATTGAAACAACACAGATTAAACAGAGGAAGAAAGAGATGGGTAAAATGTTGAATACAGGAAGTTCCCGGTTTACGACGGTCTCGAGTTACGTTGTTTCTTGGTTGCGACGCTTTATACGACGCATCGTTCCGACTTACGCGGTTTTGCGTCGTAAGTCGAGCTACGTGCAACTACGTGCAGCGGATGAAGAATAGAGTCCAGTA
>JAVSBV010164979.1:0-14243 GCA_033117975.1 Parotocinclus spilosoma | reverse complement strand
TTTTTTCAGGAAATAGCTTTTAAGTTCATCTTTAATTGTCAGGAGATATATTGTTGATGTTACTGTTTAAAATGCACGTAACATCATTTTAAATAGGGGTGTCGGCAGCTGCTGAATGGAACTAAAAAGTAACTTGTAATGTAACTTAGTTACTTTTAAACTCAAGTAATCAGCAAAGTAACTAAGTTACTTTTTAAAGGAGTAATCAGATTACTTTTTTGCAGTAACTATACCATCACTGTTTGATGCACCTGTAGATTCAGCTACTTCCTTCACACTGTTGCCTTTGGCACTTCCAAGTGCAATCATTAACATTGCTACATTGTAGAAAGCACTTTATAAAGAAATATGACTTGACTTAACATCTGCTCTGTGGCTCGTTTTCCACACATCAAACGAGACATTCACTCCACTGTACCACCTCTTCTCAGTCTATGAATTTAGTTGCAAGTGTTTATTGCCTGGTCATCCTAGTGCAATGCCATCCACAATAGCCTGACGTTACCACCCCCTTAAACACTCAAGGAGGCTACATTTCTAGCTAGAGAGCTCACACAACTGTATATTAGGTATGTGCACCTGTAAACATATTGTCATTTAATTATTTTTACAAACTTAAAATCAACTGCGTTCTTTGAGACAACTGCAATTTGCAATTAATACATACCTTACAAACTTCTTTAATATAAATACATGGTATTATTTCACTCATTAACCATACTGGTTTACTGGGATAAAACTATGCAGTTAATGAGGAATTCAACTTCTTTGGTAGGAGGAAAATAAGTTGACTTTATTCATCTATCAAGATCTATTTAATCTTTAGGATACTATGCAATGTGACAACATGAGCAGAGAGTCCTGGTGCAGCAGATTGCATTAGCAAACTAATATACCAAAGCCTTACAAATAGCAGGAAAGCAGGGGTGATTAAAAATATATAAAAAAAAATAAAATTGTATCTGTAGAATGCTTTCTCAGTAAAGATTTGCTTACAAATGGCAAATAAGGGTTCTGATAATTCCAAAATTCAGCACATGCATTAGACTGCCATTCAAGAACTTTATTAACTAGATGCTGAAATGAAAGGTCAGAAAAGTACTTAAAAGTATATATATATATATATATATATATAAATAAACAGTGTAAGACACTAGTGATTCCATACCCTTAAATGGATTGGTGTCTCACATAGGGGTTACTTATATGAGCAATATGAGCAAAAATTGATGTTGGCTTTTGTGTTTTTCCTCTTTATGTGTGCCATCTTTTTTTGGTTATATTTACCTTATTATTCTAGAATTCATCAAGTTTTGTTTGACAACTGTTATAGTAGTACTGCATGTGTTTAGCAACATATAGGAACTTAATATTTGGAGATCTACACTCTGACAATATATATACACACATACAGAAGGGGATAAAAGATTTTTGCGTGACACTGTATGTTATTGTGTATTCATTTATATTCATTTTGACAGCCCAACTGTGTACATGCATGAACATTAATATTAATCACTTTAAGACAGGCCTTTAGTTGCTTAAATGTTACCATGTTTTTTTACCTCGTATATTATTATTACGTTCCATTCCATTATCTTGGGGGTGATTTTGTTTGTCGACCAATACTGTGGAGGGATGAATTTCCTCAGTTTTTCTATAACTAATGGACTGTGGATTGGTGGGGTCCAAACTTTTCTGGGGTCCCCAGAAAGCTCATTTGTTTGTCCCTTTATACACTTCCACAAAATGGAAGTTTGGGTATTTTAATTTGCTCTCTGTAATTTTAGGACTTTTGAGGAAGTTTATGTGACATTTTTGCGGAGATAACTTTTTTAATAGCTCACACACTTTTAAGTACCATTGTGCTTGAGCATTGACACTTTTGTGAAAATGGAACAACTGCAATAATTAGTATTAGAAGGCCAATTAAAGTGAGTAATTATTCTCTGTGAATGTTTTGTTGATAATATAGTTCAGTATAAATGATAATTTTACACATCAAATCACAGTTGAATCATTTGACCTTAGTGACTTTGAGGTGGTTAGTGACAATTTTAGTGCCAGTTTTGATTTATTTTGCGGTCCAAACTGTAGTGGCTTCTGATATGGATAAGCAGAATGTATGTATGTTGGTGCATGTACCTATAAAAGAGATCTAGCTCAAATGTCAACTTGCCAGTTTAGCGCACACAGTCAGCAAACTTGCTCTTAAAACTTGACCAATGTCTTCAAAACCTTTTCTGCTTCCTCCCCAGGCAGAGCTTCCCTCTGTGTCCAGCATGAATAGAGTCTCCTGTGTAAGGTAAGAGAGCTATGCAGCAACAATTGTGTTTATTGTGATTCACCTGGGCCAGACCTGAGAACAGTATACAGAAGCCCTGATTTGGCAAACAGATGAACAAAAATAAAACATCTGAAAACACTCATGCAAATATGAAAAACTTAATAATTAACAATAAAAATCAAAATAATCATAATCTTTAGTCATTATTTCCAAGTCTGAAAACCCAACAGCAAATTATAAGACATTAAGTGAGGCCAAACTAGGAATGGTAGGCACTTAATGACAGAGATCTACTGAGTTACTGATTGGTTACATTAATTTGTTGTTATTTGTAATTAGTTTTGAACTCATCACAGACTAATTTGTTATTCATTATAATAGGTTTCATTTATTAGCACTAAATTAAATTCTTAAGTTTGACACAACCTCTTTTGGTACTGATGAAAGGATTCTATGACTGATGAAATGAATGCCGGATCCACTTCTGCAAATAGCTGTTACATATGGTCATACCATCTTGTTTAATCTCACCTGATTTATAAATATGAATAAATTAGAGCATTGTGGGTCAAAAACAGTCATGCAAGTTCATCCATTTGTCTGTTCTACACAAATGTGTTTTATGAGTTCTGGGAAAATGGTTCGGTTAAGGTCATGGTCCTTTTATGTTCGCAGTGTTGTCATGGTTATCATCCTGCTTTGGTCAGACCTCTCTGAATGTCAGCTCCAAAGGGATCTCTTGAAGGTAATAGTGGAACCAGAGATGCATTTTAAAACCTAGATTTTAACATAGAAATAATTCTGAATGTCATTTTAACACAGAATTGAAGACTAATAATGCCTACTTTTTGATTAGCACTACAGTGGTTAATGATACCCATAATAGCCAGGATTCCCCATTTATTATGATAATACATACATACAAACAAACTACTGTGAGAACCAAATGACTGCTTGACACTGCTTTTTCTATCAATAAATACAATATTTGAATAGAAATCATGTAATGAACGTGACAGTTGACAGAAAATATGTGAAAATGCTTTTTTAAAATGTCTTTTCTATTTCAATTAAATGTATACATATAGAACACAGCTTTTTTTTTAATGAATCATTTTTCTTGTTTATTTTTATGGACCATTATTTATTGGAGTAGAGCTATACTGAATATTGTTTACATTTACTAGGGCTGTCAAATTGAATGTAAAAATAATAATAATTAGAAGTTGAATACTTATAAGGATTGGACAGATGAACTCATGCCACATGTGTGTTGTATGGCACAGCCCATTCCAGCCTTGTGCTATGATCTTGTCCCTGTCATCCCTAGAAAACCCTTTGGTCTTGCACATTTTGAAGAGTTCAAAGTCTGGCTGATTAATTGAGTCTTTGGACAGGTGTCTTATATACAGGTGACAATTTAAGACTGCTGTCTTTAATGCAGGTAACGAGTTGAATAGGGGCATCTTACTGATCTGTATGAGCCAAAACGTTTAATGTTTGGTAAGGGATCCAATACTTATTTCTCTCTATAAAATGCAAATAAACTTATATATTTTATACAATGTATTTTTCTGGATTTTGTTTTAGATATTCAGTCTCTCACTGTTAAAATAAACCTACCCTTAAATGTATAGACTTTTTATAACTTTGTAAGAGGGAAAACTTCTGAATTTCATCCACTGTACTCTCACACACTCACACATACATATACACTGGAAACACCAATGTGGGAGGAAACTAGAGTACCTGAGGAAGACCTACACAAGCATGGGGAGGACATGCAGACTCCACAGAGGTGGAGGCCAGAACTGAACCGGGTATTTCTGTGAGGTGGCACTGCTAACCACTGCACCACTGTGCTGCCATGAATCCAGGTTTATTTTTGTTGTATGTTGTGTGGTTTGTCCCCAAAGAACTTTTGCCTGTACCTCAAAGTATGTTGGTCTGTTGAACAGTTTCATTAATGGGATCTAAGCTCAAGGGAAAAGGTATTTGCACCATGTAGAAGATCTTTAGAAACCTGGTTTTAGAGTCCTAGTATTCTTATATAATACCATCTTAGTGTGCCTAATGGATGGCATTAGGAGCACTATGCCTATTTTAGACCGGTCATTTATTGCTGCTTTTATTTTCACAGCAGGAGAAGAGTACAGGAAGTGAATTTAGCTTGAGAGCAAAATAGCACCATAATTAATAGATGTAAGTGCAGCAGGTGATAAGTGAGAAGTCATCGGGCCAGTTAAAAGAATTTAGCCCTTGGCATTTCTTCTTGACAAGTTGATTGAGACTGAAATGATCTGCCATTACCACAGAACACTGTGACCCATAAGTGAACTGGCTAATCACTGAGCCTTTCCTGGACATTCCAATGGTAGCGAGAGTTTAAATAGCCGTTAAAAATACTCGATTTTGATACTCGAAAATAACTTGATAGTGACAAAGGGTATTAATTACAGAAGCACTTGATTTCTAATAATTTAATCTCGGAATGGCCACAAGGTATTAACAGACAGATGCATATTCTTGCCAGCAATTTTATTCCTTAAACTATTCACATTTGTTCTCTCACTGAATGCTGCTGCATATTGCTCTCCAGGCTAGTTTATTCTTGTTGGTTCTGAGATGTGAGGAACTGTGAGCAGTTGTCTTTAAGCAATGCTTAATAAATTATCAGTTTTCTCCAATCATTGGCTGCTTAGGGAAGCCCAATATTCTTTATTCTGTTTTGCTAAAGGAAAAATAATGCAGCACCTACAATGAGGGCCAAAATTCCAAGAGCAGAATATGCTTTGGATCATTGTTGAGAAGGAAAATGACAGAAATCACTACTTCCCAACAACTACTTGAAGACCAGAGATACCAAGGGCTGCTGACTGCCATGAATTGAAAAGAGACGATTTAGAGAATTTTGTAACATAAACTGCAATAAAGACAGCCTCATACTGTTGCATACATTAAGATGTGTTTGCAAAGAGAATGGGACAGAATGCCACCTGAAACAATAAATTGCTTGGTGTCCTCTGTTTCCAAAATGTGTTATAAGTGTAATGCGAAGGAACAGAAACATTTTAAGTGGTAAATGCTTTACCATCCTTACCAACTGTTTTGGAATGTTTGAAATATTGTGGGGAATTTCAGAGCGGTTGCTCCTCAGCTCCAGAGATCCACAGTTTGACCTCAGCCTTGTCTGTGTGAAGTTTGTATGTCTTCTCTGTGTCCAAATAGGTTTACTCCAGGTACTCACACAGTCCAAAGACATTCATTAGGAAAATTGTTCACTTTAATTGCCCCACTGTGATATATTTGACTAGTACTGATTTAACTCTGCTTATGCTATGAATAGCCATTGTTTCAATGAAATCAAGAACTAAATTGGAATATTTTTGCTTAGCTTTTATGACTCAATGCACAAGATACCAGCTACAGGGCACACAGTGATTGCAACAGAAGCAGAAAAATGAAAAAATGAGAATACATTCAAAATGTTTCAATGGAAAAAATTAATTCAATGCCACTTTGTGCCAACTATTTCTTGCCCATATTAATTGCAGAAATACTTGAATTTAGCTCCACTGCTGTGCTTTAGAGCATAAACTGCCTGTTTAAAATGCATGTTCTTTACCCCATCTGTGGATCTGGTGCTTTAACTTTCCTTCTGATGGGATGGGATGGGATGTAGGTGAACAGAAATAAAGTAAAAAATGTTCAGAAAAAATGTTGGTAGTTAATGGGTCATGGTAAGGATTAGAGATGCATTGATTGCAATTTTCTTGGCCAATTTCAGATTTTTTTGAACATGGCCAGTTCTGATTTTGGCCAATTCTGATTTTTTTTTCTGTGCCAGAATTATACATTATAATACATAATTTTAATGGCAACTTCTGCTTCTTCTATTTCTAATAAATATAGCAGCAGATTCTTGGTTCTGCAGTGTTAGCTTTAAATTTGTTAAATTCCACATATTCTGTGAGGTTGTGGTGGTGTAGTTTTTGTGCAGGGTGACTATCTAAGACCAGTACAGAATTGGTTATATAACAGTAATTGTCAGAGCACTGGTCGCTGCAGATTATACTGAAAACCATTTAATTCCAGTCACCGGGCCAAACGAGTGTAGCATCACTTATCAGAACTTGAAAAGGCATGGACATTCAAGCTCTCTTACCTGTGACAATATTCAAATAAAAAAAGTGCACATTTTAATGTGATAAACATGATAAATGTGATATATGCAGCTGTGTAGTAAAATTTGAAATGTGTGATTAGAAAAGGCAGTGCAAGCTAGCAATGCATGTTAAAAAGAAAAAATATTATTTTTATGCATAAACTGACTTAATGACTTAATGTACTAACATTAGTTATATTAGTAATATTTGCTTTATTTTGAGTCTAGATGGCATCAAGGCTGAAATCTGAACTCGGGCTGTTAGATGGTGCTACTTTTGGTTCATGGGGCTCTTGGGGGTCATGGGGAGAGTGTTCTCGCTCCTGTGGTGGTGGTGTACAGGAGAAAAGCAGGCCGTGCCTCCCCATCTACAGCCCTCCAGTGACAGCTTATTCTTCTAGAGCAGAGCCTCACCCGGAGAAACAGGGTCAGGATCATATGCTGTCAGCCTTGAGGCCATCACTTCCACTGTCTCCTAAAAATAACGTGCATTCCCCACATGGTCAGGGGTCATACGAATTCAACCGTGGAGAGCCAAGAAAACAACACAATGCAGCACGACCCCGGTGGAGGTATGGCTTCTGATGTTCACGTAGTTTAATGTAATCTTTGTTTATAGCAAAGGAGCTATGTAATGATCATCAGTAATATGAATAATCTAAAATAATAAATGAGAGTTAATGCATACTAATTTACACATGCAGTGTCCAAACTTAAATACACTGCGGAAATGAAATATCCCATTATGATATATCCCCGTATTTGTGTGAGCAGTGTAGTTTAATTATGATAATTAAATGATTAGGTATGGAATTGTTATTATTTAATTATCTGAGTCAGAATAATATGTTTATTATTGAGTTTTTGCCACTGTGGTGTTAAATGCTTGAGTGTTTTTAAATGTTTTATGCCCCGTGCAAAAATAATCAGTGTTATGTAAATTGTGATTTTTTTCAGGCAAGGCAGCAGTGGTCGGATCAGCCCTGGAATGTATGGTTATGGTAAGATGCCATATGTGGTATCTTCACAGAGAGATTCAGGGCAAGCTACCTACAGCCAGCATCATCCTCGCCTTCTTTATAACAGCTATAAGCAAATGAACAGAAATACTCACCAAAACTCCCCTCATAATGACCATCACAGTACAAGCCCGCAGAGAGTCTGGGTGCCCCTACATCAACCTAGCTTCTCTGAAGGGCAGCTGGATCCTGGTGGCACCCTACCATCAGGTGTTACGGCTACTGCACATGATGGATATCATAACCTGATACCAGCCGTGTCTTGCTCTGGAGCTTACAGACAATACAGGATGTGCAACATGAATGTAAGTTTTGGAATTAACGTTTTCCATGAAACTCGGGAGAAATGAGGGACATTTACAGCATTTGGCAGACACCCTTATCCAGACGTACAGAAGTGCTTTGTTTTCTTCTTAGCAGAAAAATCTCATGTTAGTACAAATAAGCAATAGCTGCAGGACACAGTCCAACCAGAACCTGCTAGGATCTGATGTGGTAAAATCAGTTCATCAGCAAAACAAGTTCAAGCAAAGTTCAAACAAGTTCAAACAAGTTCAAGTTCATCAAATAAAAATCAAGCAAGTTTTTTTTTTTTCTTTTTGATTATGCAGTTGCATTTTCAGTCTTTGCTGAGTGAATAGGTGAGTCTTTAGTCACCAATTGAAAACAGCCATTAGGACATCCAGTTGATGTACATTCCACCACCTGGGTGCCAGTATGTAGAAAAGCTTGAATTCCTATAATCTTATGTGAAGGATCCAGTTGATCCAAGATTGTGTCTTGGAGGGTACAAGGTTCAGAATGTGGTTTGATTAGAGCCCGTTTTTTGAATCTCGTGCCAGCAGATATGTGGTGCCAGTGACATGAATCCAGCAGTGGCGTGACATGAGAAAACTTGTGTAATTAAAAAAACAGACGAGCTGCTGTGTTCTGAGTGAGTTGCAGAGGTTTTATGCGTATTGGGTCTAAGTGAAACCACAGGGCATAACTCAACCCACAATTTCTTCAAACAAGTGGGGATGGCACAATGTTAAGCGAGGCTACCTCACAGCTCCTTTGTTCCCAGTTTGATACAGACCTCGGACTCCACCTGCTTGGAATCTCCATATCCTCCCTGCATCTGCATGGGTTTGCTTTTAGCGCTCCATTTTGCTCCCACAATCTAAAGACATGCATTAGATCAATTGATTATGTTAAATGTATGACTATTTTTGACATTATGTATCAATGTAACCTTGTGTCTTGTCACTAAATAGCCATGGAGGCTAAAAAGCAATATTAAATAAACCCAAACAAGCTTACAACAAGCACTGGGCAAGTATTATGGGTCATAATGGACATTGGAAATCACCAGATAAGTATTTTATTGTTAGTGCAATTACATGCATTACTACATCAATATATCGTGTGTGTGTCTGTGTGTGTCTGTGTGTGTCTGTGTGTGTCTGTGTGTGTCTGTGTGTGTCTGTGTGCGCAAATGCGGTCTGCCTGTTCACCCATCTACAGCCCTGTCCTCCAGGTAGCAGGCCTATTAGAGACCATCAGTGTTCTTCCTATAACAATCAACTGTTTAGGGGTCGACTGTACGAATGGGAATCTTTTAATGAAGGTGAGAATGGTCTGCTTTTTTTGCATGTATGTATGACATTTGGTCAGACATGAATGTTGTTCCTGTGGGTGAACATGGCAAATTAATTGTTAATCACAGAGCATATGTCTGTCAAATGGCATGGTTAAAAGAGTGAACAGGGAGTGAATAATGTGATTGGACATTGCATTACATTTACAGTATTTAGCAGACGCCCTTACCCAGAGCGACTTACAATTATTACAGTCTTACAATCCAAGCAATTGTGGGTTAAGGGCTATGCTCAGGGACCCATTTGTGGCAGAAGTGGGATTTGAACCCTGGACCTTCTGGTCCAAAGTCCAGTACCTTAACCACTATGCTACCACAGTCCCATGTGGACCTCCCATGTAATTGTATTACAGAAAATTTGACACATGGTAACCCTGCAGTTAATTATGTGTTTTCTCCTTACCTTGCCTAGAGAATATGTACCCAAAATGTGAGTAAATGTAAGTACTTTTGTCATATGGGTTTACTCAGGGTACCTCGGTTTTCTCCCACAGTCCAAAGGGTGTGTGTGTGTGTGTGTGTGATAGATTGGTGCCTAGCCTCGGGTTGTTCTAGATAACATCAGTTGTCTTTGTGTATCTACAATTTTTTGCAGTTCCTGTGGACCAACTTTGTGAGCTTAACTGTCATGCAATTGGATACCGTTTCTATGTCCGACAGTCAGATCAGGTCATTGATGGTACCCCATGTGGCCAAAACGAGACAGCCATCTGTGTTGCTGGAAAGTGTCAGGTAAGAATCACCTAAATAAAATACAATTTTACTATACCATACAGAACGGTACAGTAAAACAATAACTAATGTTATAGAACGTATATAGTAATTCTCATCTACATATATAGTTTGTGGTCTTCTTTTTTTGTGTTGTAGTATCTGCCTTTAGCTGATGGTTAACCTACCCTATATAGTCTCTTATGCTCTCCTTGTCCTTTTTACATCTGTACCTTTACTCTCAGATTGACCACTTCAGACTTTGCACTGTGCAGGACTGTTTTGTCACTTGTAGAAAGATAAACAAGGTATTGTACTTGTACGACTAAGTGAAGGCTGGTACGTGACTGACATTAAATGAGTGAAAATGCTATCTGCTTTAGCTCTGCTGCTATTGCTCTGTCTCCACATATATGGACTGGGCAGCTGCATATGAGTGTTTCATTGTTATCTCAGTAGAGGGAAATGTACCAAACAAACATTTTAATGCGCCACAGTGTTAAGCACAGATGCAGTACAGTGGTTATAGAATTGAATAAAATGTAAAATGTAATGTATAAATGTAAATATAAATCTGTGTGTGTTTGTGTGGAAGAGTCTAGGATGTGATCAGCTGCTGGGCTCGGGGAAGCTGGCCGATAAATGTGGTGTGTGTGGTGGGGACAACACGACCTGCCGGCTAGTTTCTGACCTGTTCCAGCACAACCTCTCCAAACTGGGTTACCACAAGATTGTAGAGATCCCAGAAGGAGCCTCTAGGATCAACATTACAGAGATGAAAAAGAGTCAGAACTACCTTGGTAAGTCATTTTTTTTGTAGTGTAATTAAATCGAATGAAATGTAATTGTATTGTTAATAAATTCTGTATGACAAAATGTTCTTGCATGCCAGCACCTCTGAGCTAATCTTATCAACCATATCTGCAGTATATGTTATACCATTATCTATTAATTTAAAATGTGCTTTCTCCTGAGAAAAGAATGAAACCAACTGACTTAAGTGTAGCTCAGTCAATCAGTAAAGGGAATATATTCTAATTTTAAAACATAAGAGGTAGCTGAACATGTCTTATTTCTGACAATAATTTAAATAACTGATTTAATTTCAATAAGTGGCATCATACCACTGGCTAACTGTAGATAAACAGAACAGTTGTTACAATCAGCTTATACATAAAAAAAGCTTCCTGCACAAAGGCCCAAATTATCTACAAGCGTCACCGTTGAGGAGTTAAAGACAATTGTAGGGCACATGCACATTCATCTGGGATCGAACCCAGGACCTTCTTGCGATGGTGCTGCTCACCTTGCCGTTGTGCTGCCTCTTTACAAATCAATATGCTCCATCTGCTAAAACTGCTTAATGTCTTATATTACAAACTCAGACAGAGCAGTCAGTTTGAAAACATGTATTTTTTGGACTCTATAACTGTATAAAGGTGTTAAGATGTGAAAGACATAATTTACATGCCTGCTCATCTGACCAGATTTAGTATTTTAGAGTGCTTCCTAAAAACACCATTGTTCCAGATGTTCTTTTCCTTGACAGCATTACGGAGTCACTCTGGACGCTCTATCATTAATGGAAACTGGGCCATTGACCTCCCTGGAAAGTATGAGGGAGGAGGGACCTTGTTCACCTACCAAAGGCCTAACGAGATCAGCAGCAAAGCTGGAGAGTCTTTTCTGGCAGAGGGCCCAACCAATGAGATTCTTGATGTCTATGTGAGTGACATGGTCTAGGTCATAACCCTACTTTTCAGGTCTTGTTAGTGTCCTTAGTAAGATGACAGCCATTATTAAGTCTCCTAATGTTAAAATGCACAGAACCCATTTAAATGATATGATAGTCATTAACAGCTAGTTCTGGTTAAATATTAACTCTAATAGTGTAGTCTTGGTTTACTTGTAACACTGGCAAACAAGTTGGTTGGTATGTAAAAGGCTCAAGTAGTTATGTAATACACTGTTCGCAAAAACTTTTACTTATTTTACTATATTACTTGCTTTTAAAACAACTGATTTGTACTAACATTATTAGTTTTCTCTCCCATATATATATTACCACTCAGATTATCTATCAGCAGCCCAATCCTGGAGTGCACTATCAGTACATTCTTCCACCGGACAACTCACAAGAGAGTAAGTTCATCATCAGATATCAAGAAACAACCCTTGTCCTTTTTTCAATAATGCAATTATATTAAAATCTATCAACTTATGTGGCTATCTGCTGAGTAACCGTATTAATTCACCACCTACCCAAAGAATTAACAGTGCATACCCGAGTGATACATATTTAATGCAAAGTATTTATTTCTTTGGCTATTTCTGTTAGAAACTGCATTTCTAACAATGTGTGCCAGATATACTGTGACATTTATTGTATTTACCACTGAACATCTGCTGTCACAATAATAAGAAAAGCCACATAAGCTCTTCCCTATAGGCTAATAGTATGTAGAATGTAGGGAGAAGTAAGTTAGGGGCCATTTCAGACACAGCTTCTATCTTTTATATTTACATTTACAACATTTAGCAGACACCCTTATTCAGAGCAACTTACAACTTATACAGTCTTACAGTTTAAGCAATGGTAGGTTAAGGGTCTTGCCCAACTGTGGCAGCTTTGGCAGAGGTGGGATTTGAACCCAGGGCCATCAGGTCCAGAGTACAGTATATTAACTGCTAGGCTACCCAGTCTTTTGATGTCTCACATGGTCAGGAAACAAAAACCCAGGCAAATGTTTTAAAATAAAAATCAGCTTTCATTGGACAGTGTTATATAAACTTAAAATCTCATCCAATTCTACACTTAACCATAGTAGTAAGTTGACAGAATTTGTTTGTGTAGTGCCTAAATAATATATAGTACATTATTTCATCAGAAGTCTGTTTCCTGTAGGTAACACAGTGACTGATGAGATTGGATACAATCAATATGATAATAGGCAATCCCAGGAAGGAAAAGAACAAACCAGTGTACACAGAAAGCCACCCGCTGTCAGCGTGGACCAGGTGCCTCCCCAGCGGCATAGAGAATATCATTGGAAATTCACAGGCATGACTGACTGCAGTGTCTCTTGTGGCAAAGGTCAGAGATTCATCTTTATATCATACACTGATATTGAGTCTGCTCCCAAAAGAAAGTGCACAGTTGTTTTAGTATCAGGTATTTGGGATCTCGAGTTTTCATTCTGGTACATTAATATTTAACGTATTTGTCATTGTTATGAGAACATGCATAATAACTCTCTAAGATCCTCCTTGCTTCTACACGCATTATCATTTTAGCACAGATTTGGTCCTATTTGGGTGTTGAATCATTCTCAGCACTGCAATGACACTGATGTCGTGGTATGTTATGCTAGTATGAGTCGATCAAACACACCAGTGCTGCTGGAGGCTTTGAACACCTCCGTGTCACTGCGGCACTGAAATTATTTCACCTGTCAAAAATGTCCAGCCACCAGCATCCTGTAGGCAGAGCACTGAGGAAGAATTAGTCGGAGTAACCTTGACAACAGATGAGCTGAACTACAAGGTGGAGTATACGATCAATATGTGTAATAGGGTGCACAGTGAGTGAGCACAGTGTTTAAAAGCTCCAGCAGGATGGGTATACAGAAAATAAGCTACTACTCACTTTTATGTCTGCTGAAGAATCTGTGATCTCATTGGGTAGTTTTTTTGTCCAAAGATCTTGGGAATATTGGTTTATTTATTGTTTGTAAATTGCCTGCTTATTAGATATAACAATATAGCATCTCATAATATGTAATCTAGTTGTGATTTTGTACTGCACAGGTATCAGGTACACTGTCTTTAGTTGTGTGCATCAAGTCACTCACAAGCTTGTGTCACATAGTCATTGTGACATCTCCACTATGCCGAGCACACAAGAAGATCCCTGCAATGTCCAGCCATGTCCTGCATTGTGAGAACACACATTTGTCTATTCTGTTTTTGTTTTTCTCTCTCTCTCTCTCTCTCTCTCTCTCTGAAGTGGCCATGGTGTAAACTGTCCCAAAATATCTGATTTCAGTGTGGCATTCCGTAGCTTGTATGTTATTTTCATATACAACCTTGTGCAAGTGGTTGTAAGTGTGGAAATGCAGTAGACCTCAGACCCCATTGTGAAACAATTGAAGACATAAAAAGGCAAACATTCAGTAGCACTAAAAGATTATTTTAAAAATATTGTGGATATACACAATATACAGTGTGAGTCAAAAACACAGGACACCCATTTATTTCAGAAACAAAAGGGAAAATGACATCTGAATGTCCCAGCAAGTAACTGGTGAGGGGGTATATCTTTTAGGCTATCTCCGGAACATGGCCTTGTTAACCTGTGAATACTAAATTTAGTTATAAATCCTTTTGTTCTATGTTTTATTTATTGTGTTATTTATTATAAAC
>JAVSBV010164968.1:0-14245 GCA_033117975.1 Parotocinclus spilosoma | reverse complement strand
ATTTAATATGTTACATAGCACGTCCCGTCTTGTAACATAGGGCATGTTCATTTAATCGGACCAGCTGGTTATTAGGACCGAAACCATCGCGTCCCGATGTGGTCCCATTAACCAGAATCGACTGTATATGTGATCTAATGATGCCCTAAGACTTTTGTACGGGACTATGTTAGTTCTTGCTGAAGTTTCGGGTTCGCTAGCAGTTTTCGTGGCATTTTTTCCCAGCAAATTGTCACAAATCTTGAATTCTGGGATACTGCGGGGCCACTGTTTGGATGTCTGCCTTGGTTCAGTTAAATACGGATCCTTTTCCCTTTAGTTGCATTCAGTTAAACACATTTGTAAAAGCTGGCCAGGCATGATCCCTGTGAGTTCCCCTACATTAGTGTACATTAGCTAAGGATCGGATAAGGATCTGACAAGTTCCAAAAGGCACAGTGATTAAGGCAGTGGACGTGCCTTTTGCTAGGGGTAAGACCAATGAAGCCATAAGTGAGTAATACATTGAAAGAAAAAGATAGGTATGTGTTTGTGTTATCTACAGAAGTCTGGGAACCACTGGTTTAGGGTAATGGACTACTGACCAGAACGTACATGGTCCAAGTCTCAGGACCTTGCATGAACTGGAAGATTTTATCTGCTGCTCTGCCTAGTGGTGTCTGTTAAAATACAATTTTAACTAATAGTTACTAGGCATCTTAGACAGTACCCCAGCAGTGTGCTATACGATGCCCCAGACAGACCTATTGAGGGAGTTCAGAGATGGGCCTGGTGAGAGGACGAGTGGATAGAGAGAGCCTCTGGGAGCTGGCTGACCCTTTGGACGATCCCTGCCCCTTTTTGTTTTTCCCACACAAACTGACATGACGAGGGCTTGACGTTTTCTGCAGCCCAGATGAGTGGGTTTTGTTTTCGAATTAGCTCTTGTTGGAGGTTTTGATTTATAGCTCAGGGAAGGCCCGAATATTTGTGGTTACCAGCCGTCCATGGCAACAGATATAAAGGTTGAGCTGGGCCACAACAAATGTCCTAATAAACTTTATAGACGTAAACCGTACTGACTTTTGTAGAGCTGTTGAAGGAGATATGTGTTCTGTAATGATTTGTGTGAATGTTATGCATTGCATCACCGATCCGTACGGATACGCTTTCGAGCATTTGTTATTCGGACGATGCAGGCTTTCGAACAGGAATATAGATGTCATTTTTTATGCCAACGCTTGAATGGAAATTCTTGTGATTTCTAAGAGTGCACAACCGTTACAGAAAATACAGTAATGCCGTGTTTGGACCTTTTTTGGATTAAAGTCGGGATGCTTAAGATAAGGGTTTACTGGATCTGATACTTGTTTGATGGAAGCCAATAACACATTGATATTCAGTATTAGAAACGATCAGCCAGATGAACCAGTAATTACTCAACAAGCAAATATGGACCAGTTTATATAGTTATAGGTTAGAGAGATTATACAGGTATTGGAGGGACAAACAAATGAGTACTACTTACAATAGGACAGGCTTAGAGACCTACAGGAAATATGCATTCACCTTCCTTTGCATCTTTATCCCATCTTAAAAATGATCCTTTGACACTCTTATGCTTCCAAATATCAATCTGTACTTACTGATATAAAAGAACATTTCAATGTTTCAAGCTAAAAATAATTCATTAATTAATAAATAATTCATTTATTAATAATGTGTGCCAACAGGTGCAGAAATTTAAAACAGGCGCAGAAATTTAAAACAGCGATAAAGATTTTTGCTTTTTTTTTAAACGATAAATTCATATGGATCTGGGCAGAGAATACTCACATCTGGAATATAACTTCACCAAGAACAGAAAGCTCATTAAGAGTCAAAATCAGAACCGAGCAATAATTAAATAACGTCGATAAACAGCCCTGTAACGCCTTCTAACAAGTCCTGACCAATCAGAGCTCTCTGTGTACCTTATTACCATTTTACCTTATTACCCACCTATCACTCCTTAAAAAAAACCTCAAATTTAACCCATTTTGCTTCTGGAAAAAACTTAACAGCGAAAGAACTGGTCAATTAAAAATACATTTTTAAAGGTTTAGACGATTCCCCACTGGAAAACGGACAATGACTGACAGTCTGGATAAATACACTGCTCCCAAAAATGAGGGGATATTTCAAAATGAATATGAATATGAAAATGAATAAAGTCAAAGATTAAGCAACTGAGATCCAAACTCAATTATGGTGACTGAGTAGCAGGTGATGTATTTATGGGGTGAACAGGAGCATGATAAACTGGACCAGAGTGCCCCTTCATTGTGTTTATCAGGGTGTATGGTCACCCAAGAGTGTCAAAACACCCTGACGGTATTTGGGCATGGACAGGATCAGATTATCCAGCAGTTCTTATGGGATTCTGTTCATATTTATTTAAAAATATCTTTTTGTGAGTATTCAGTTTGTCTACTGACCTGAAGAATTCATCAGTTTTTATTGCATAATCTTTCTAAATCGATAAAACTAATCTTACAAAATCTCTCCTCTAACTCTGCTTGTAACTTCTGATGATAAACTGGAGCATTTCTCCTGGTCACTGCTATCTGCTTTCATCTCTACCAGCAGGTCAGATGTGCCCGTTCTGACATTTTGGTCGTGTCCCTCGTGATGGATCCCATCTGGGCCTGTGCTCCCAAAGGATAACAAGAGAACCTTGGTTCTTCTTGTTTCCCAGCTGCTCTTTCACTCAAGACGCTGAGTGGCTCTTTGCTAACTACCTCCCATTACTGCCCAGTCCTGTTTGTAAACTAAAGGGGCTTCCCCTGGTTTAATCCACATGAGGCCGCCCTGGCCCGCTTCCACTTGTTTGGTCTTTTTTTTCATTCAAAGCACCTAAAAATAAAAAATCATCGCGCAGTGTGACGAGCCTTGAATAAGCTGGAATTTAGATTGGATCGATTTAGGACTTGTACGTGGGCAGTGATTTATTTGTCCTTCATCTACTCTTGATAGTGTCCTCCCCATTAAGAATAATAATAGGAATTCCCATACATTCAAAAAAAAAAAGGGGTTGGAACAGGACCTCATGGGATACTTCTATATCCCAGAACTGTTTATTGTACCCAAACATTTCTCAGATGACTGATGCTTTTTTCTGCCATACTGAAAAATGATGTTTTGTAGCATTTTGTAGGCTTTATTCAAACATGGCTGACGGTCTAAGGCCATAAATACAGCTCTCTCCACACCCAGAAAAACTAGGAACGCTCACGAGCATTTCATCACTGATGCACACTCGGGCATAAATCTCCACCAATGGCTCATCAAGTCATAACAAGAAGCCAGACTCCCGAGATCTGACCACAAAATGCTGTTTGGCTCAGTGTCCTCGCAGGCATGTGGGTATGGAGTCGTTCGTCTTGGAGCACCGTGAAAGACAGCGGGATGGCGTGTTCCCACTCATGACGGGCCGGAAGGAAGCCTCCCCTGCATAGCTTGGCAGTCCTTGCCGCTCTGGGTCTTTGCGATGACCCCCAGTCGCACAGCAGACACGACTCTGACCAGGCTCTGACAGCCGGGCCTGACCTGGATGCTGTTTTCACTCTGCGTGTTCTAAACGGCGTTCGCAGGCCGGTTGGTTTAGTAAGGCCAGTGTGCAGGCTAGAGGGCTACTATTACACGTGGATCCCAAAAAAGCAGGGCATGGACAAAGAATTGAATCATTCAGGCTTGTACTGTGTGTCACATCCTGCTATTAGGTTATTGGTCATGAATTGGCAGAAACGGATTTTCTGCAGTTTATTAAGTGTAATTATTAAGTGGAAACGCACTCACTGTCACCTACAGCAAAGTCGCTGAGCTTCTATACACTAGCTATTATAAAAACAAACATCTTCCACTTCTGTGGAAAGGCTCTGCCTGAGCCTTGGAGTGAAAGGATGGGAGCAGAGGTGTGTTTTGAAAATCCTAGGGGCATGCAAAGGATTAGCACTGAAAGCTTCTGGTCCAGCGTGTGCTGCATAATTGAATTTCATGCTTGGGCGTCCCCTCTGAAGTCGGGTACCAAAGCAGTCATTTGAAAAGATGGATATTAGTCAAAGGCGCAGTGAAGGCGTAGCTCTTGCTTTAGGAAGTTAGAGATTATGAGAGAGAGCGACCATGGACACGGCCATCGAAACATCAGCCATGGGCCCGTTTACTTTAAACATGGCTTCTTTTTTGGACGGTTATGTTTTAAGTGGTATTTGTGAATGTAACTGTATTGGAGAGACTTGAGAAAGGTTTTATCAAATAATCAAGAGCTCCTGTGGTTCTATCAGATGTTGACCAATGATGCATTTCCGTCCAAGGGATTGGAGATCATGGATCCTCAGTTTAGGTTTGTACCCTTACCCTTTATGCACTGGAATCATTTCCAGTCTTTCTTTCAGGAACATGTGTTTAAACATTTCACTAATTCTTTAACGTTTCTCGACACCAACTGGAGATCCTCAGTCGTGCTCCTCAAAAACTCAGCCTTTCCAAGATGCTGCCTTAGGACCAAATCATGATCATCATCATCCGTTGCCATGGACTCGCATCATTATTTAGTTTGATCTCATTACTAGCCCTAAACTGCTCCTGTAGCAGCTGTTTTGGCATTGTGTTGTAGAACTAAAATGCAAGAATAGATGATTATTATTATTATTATTATTAACATTAACAAATGAAATAAAGTCGAGCATGAAAGAAACATGAAATCTTTACAAAGGTTGTAAATGAGCTGCCAGATTGCAAAAAGAAAAAAACATTTTTGCTTATAAAAATGAGGGGACATTTCAAAAAGAATGTGAAGCGATGAATAAGTATTTGGTTTTATTTCATTAAACAAGACCATCAGAAAAGCAAAATGAGAAATTAAAGAAAGTTGTTTGATTATACAAATGAGATACAAACTCAATTATGGTGATTGAGTACTAAGTGATTTATTCATGAAGGTGAACAGAAGCATGTCAAACTGGACCAGAGTGCCCCCGCATTGTGTTCAGTAGGGTGTATGGTCACCAAAGAGTGTCAAAACACCCTGACAGTGATGGGGCATGGACAGGATCAGATGATCCAGCAGTTCATTCTGAAATACCCTCTCATTTTTGTGAGCAGTGTATAGGACTGTGTAGCTGACCCTAATACTCTTTGAGCAGTACTCTGTATAGTTCTTTATAAGAGCCCGGTCGTTGTACCAAAGACTCCTGTAGCACCGCAAAATTAGCACTGGCATCTGGACACGTCACCAATCTTTTACTGGAACAGTAAAATTTTCACCATGGGTGGGAGAAATAAGCATCGCACGCGTGCCTTCGGCCTCCAAGTAAGCCATGCGTCAAGATCACACTCATGTAAAGCCTCTCTGTGGAGACTCTGGAGCTGTCAAAAGAGCTGGCATGAGTCACGCTACTTTAAAACTCTCGCACCCTAATCCAGGACCTCAAGTCTTCAGCTGCCCACAATGACATTTCTTTTCACAATGATGCTTGAGAAAACATGGATGATCCTTTCAAATCAACAAACAACATATAGCCGAAAGTATGCGGCCATCAAATGATTGCTTCCAAAAATGAGTATAGCGTTTGTCCCCTCCCTTATAATAGAGCAGCCCTCGCTGTTCTGCTTTTGAAACGGATTTTAATTCACATCTTAAAAGTTTAACTTTCTTTTATTTCGTCAATTAGTCACTAAGGTGTCAATATTGACTACAATTCGAAACATTTTTACGAGACTCAAACGTTTAATTTGTAAGGGTGTAACGACGGGGCGATGCGAGTCGTAAAGATTGACGACGTCCCGTTTTGTTTGTTACGCCATGTAATGCAACTGCATTTCTCAACACCAGGGGGCGCAATTATACATCATGGTTTTCAAAGGTCTAGAATCTCAGGCGACTAAAGTTTTTTTATACAAGTACACATTTTCACTTGTTATTCTTCCAGAAAAAATTATGAAACCAATACCCACGACGATAACGCACTTTTGAAAAACAATTTTAAACCTCTCTTTTTAGTCATTTCTTTTATTTGTAGCAGACGGGTTGTTTTTGATTAAAACCCTTATTCGTGAAAATGCTTCGCTTTGCATCGTTAACGCTACCAAAAAAAAAAAAGAATCGTACGTAAATCGACGATCAGCAATTCGACAGCAGACATTTTTTAAAACACCTTTTGTACGATCGAGCTAATCAAAACTGCCTTATCAGAAAAAAAAGCGAAGCGCGAAAGTTTTTTAAGCCGTTGTTTAGCCTAGCTAATGACACCGCTGTTAGAAAGCTTCTGGAATATTCCAGATAACATTCATTATCCAGTGCAGATGTACCTCATCATCGAATCTGTACCAGCGCCAGCACTGTGACTGATCTTTATTTGGGTCTGGTGTTTGTCTTGCGCCAAGTATATAGTAATTGTGTTGGTTTAGTTCTGCAAAATCGAAGAAAATGAATGAAGAATTTACTTGGTACAAAAAAAAAATAAAAGAAACCTACGCTCTGCTCTCAGTCAGTGTCCCATAATCACAGACTTTAGAGACTTAGAGCAGCTAATACAGTACAAAGCTCTAGGGGAGTTCGTTAGAGCAAATAATCCTCTATTATGAATAGGAATAAATAAAGGACCTACACTAGATAATGTAATGGAAAGTATGAAAAATATATAGTTAAAAAAAAAAAAACACCCTTCCTCCCGTTTCCACCTTGTACGTCACGCGCTGGATTTAACGTCAAATCCGCATGGCGAAGTTCAACCCGGAGCGCGGCGCGTTGTATAAAAATACATCTATTAATGAAAACACACTTTGATAGGGCCCGCCAGGAGGACGCTGCGGGTCAGCTGTCACCTCTTTTGTTTGTGGAATAACGAAATAAATCAGCATGCGTGCTGGCCCCGCGCTGCCCTTTTAGCTTACGCTAAAGAAAGCCCATAAAATTCAACCACGTCTTGTTTTACAAGTTCGCCAGGAGCGATCCAGCTAAAAATAATGATCCTTTCAGGTCTTACCTTTGTTTAAATTCAGTGCCCTGTGTAAACCTAAACGAGGCCACACAAACGCACTGCTCGCTCCGTTCTGAACTTGAACAGATCCCGGGAATAGGTGCGACCACGCTGAACTCTGTACGACGTCTCGTTTGGATCGCCGTTTTAGTGAAAAATGTCTGCATATTAAATACACCCTCCTGCTGGTGTTCTGGGCCATACAGCAGGGTGTTGGTTCGCAGTCTGCTCCTGGAGTGCGTCGGCTCAATTACAAGGTGCCAGTTAGGTTAGCGTAAACAAAGGTACTGCTATTAGTAATAGTAAAAAACTTTAGTGCTAACTGGGCCTCCATTTCTTATCCATGGCAGAGTAACCCCACTTTTACTGTTCAATTGCTTCATCTATTTAGTGTTTAAAAGGATTTTATTTTATGTCCAGCTGTACCCCCATGACTAAGTGCCAAGTAGAGGGGTATAGCTGTGCCCCTCTAAAATCTGTGTTACTAAGCCCGTCAAAGTGCTCCTTAAAATCCAGCTTAAGTAACACTAACCTGGAACACGATTCATTTTTAGGCAGCGTCCCTATTTTTTCCTCAAAATTAAATAAGTTCATTCTGGGGGGACTGTGGCGGCCTAGTTGGTTAAGGTACTGGACTATGGACCAGAAGGTCCAGGGTTTAAATCCCAAATCAATTAAGGGTTACATTAAAAAAAAAAAAAAAGATTTAAAAACACAACAACAACTCCTAACCCTATCCAAGGCTGCCAATCAGTCTGGTGCAAACTATACACGGCTATGCTAAAATGCTAACGATTGTTCGCTCTGTCCCACTGAGCAAAGTCACGTCCAAAAGACGTCAATGTAATGTCTTAGCCAGTCTTAGCCAGACGTTCAAAAGAGGTCCGCAGAGAAGCCAGAATGAAAGTTTTTGCGACGTCTTTTGGACGTCTCATACTGACTGTTCAAATTATGTCAACAACACAATTTTTAAAAGAACATAAAGTTTACAGAGTCCAGAAACAACTTTTTTCAACGTCTTATTAAAACATATGCGAAGCCCAATACAATAAACAATCAAATCTAAATAAGAATCAAATATCAAATCAAAAATTTCTACAGACATCCAACTGGGGACTGACCGACGTGATACGGACGGGATTTGAACATCCTTTTGACGTTGTGTGTTTTCTGGGGAGCCACTTAAACATGAATTCAATTCAATTCAAGTTTATTTCTATAGCGCTTTTTACAACGTAGCATTGTCTCAAAGCAGCTTCGCAATATTACACCGTCTTAAAAGGCCAATCCCAAGTTGAGCAAGCCTAGGGCGACAGTGGCAAGGAAAAACTCCCTAAAATGGTAGGAAGAAACCTCGGGAGGACCAAGACTCAACAGGGGGTCCGACCTCCATGGGTGGCCTAGATGTTAAATAAATAAATACCAAAAGTATATTAAATTATAGCAATATACATTACATGATCACATTGAATGTATTCGAATGTTATAAATGTAGGACACTTATATTTGCATTTTTAAGCATTTCTAGGCAACCCTACTTTGTGGGGAACCTACCAACTCCTTAAATTATTGCTGTTAGCTAGTTAGCCGGCTGACTACCTTTACCTTTACAGCGTTTAGCAGACGCCCTTATCCAGAGCGACTTCGAGACATTTTTGGTTAAGGGCCTTGCTTAAGGACAGCAGCTTGGCAGAGGTGGGATTTGAACCCTGAACCATTAGATCCAGAGTCCAGTACCTTAACCGCTAGGCTACCACAGTCCCAGTAGTAAACAGTGAATGTGCATTCACACGGTGTTATAAATGAGTTCGAAGCAGTACTTTGGTTCTTTCTTTATTCACTAGTGCCTTGTTTAAAGGCAAGCAGTTCAGACGGTGAGTTCGATAAAACATCCAGAAAGTGTTAGCAACAGCTGGAGCACATGTGAGCGAGGTGTGATTGTACTGCATGCTATTTAATTAACCAGTTAAAGGACTTTGATGGACCAAGTGATGGACACGGAAATCTGTTTTCTCTTTTCTACAGCTCTAACCTAAACAGTGCCTTGTTCGCATCATCAGAACGATAGCCAGACAGCTATTTGCCAGTAGCCCGGCTGAGAGCACGCCGTCCTCAATCTGACACGCAGAACTCGGAGGCGTGATGGGTTCTGGGGGTGCTAAATCTCCCGAGACTCGACGTCCGAGCAAATTCCACTGGCGAGGGATTTGCTTGTGTTGGAGGTTGAGCACAAATCAAGGCGCTCGAGCAGGACAGATAAGATGGCCCTGCACACGTCAGAGTGTTCTTTCATTTCCACGGCGAGAACGTTAAACACGCGTGACAGTCCTCCTTTATCGGCCTGCGCGTCTTTAAGTACAGACACGAACAAAACGGAGTCTAAACGCTGTTACCGGGTCACCCTCGGACTCCGTGTTCTCCGTTTGTTTGACTCTGCTCGAGTGATAAGAAGCAAAACGGAAATCTATAAGGCTTTATGCTTATAAGGAAGTGTTGTTGTGGTGTTGCTGTAGCCTGCTTGCTATCAAACTACGGAATAATCGAGGTTTGAAAAGCCCCTTTAGCGCCGCGTTTAAGGGAACGCGATGACGGTGACCGGGCTCGTGCCAGTTCTTTGCTGGAATGAAACATTTTTCACTGTTTACTAATCACAACCGTTTGCCAGTTAGACAAACACAAACTCACCATATTAGTACTGGGCTATTTGGGCTTTTCTAAATTTACATTTTTCTAAAAATCCCTTTGGAAGCAGCGCTGCTCTGCTGCAGTGATCCCACTTGAAACAACATGCTGAAATTATCATGAACGTTCATAGTTCAGTTAAGCCGATCGGCGAGCAAGCAAAACATTCCAGCGGCAATCAGGGAAAGCGAGGATTCGAATGTAACAACATTTCAAATCTAACACGGTGGGAGGGGTCCTTTATATAAAAATAATATAAAAATACAGCTTGGATTGTAATAAGCGCTTAAATTCTGCCTTTTTTACAGTCAGATGATTCAGTCATGTACAAACGACTCACTAATGAATCTATCAATTACAGCCTTGCACTGAATAGTTCCTTTGTACCGAGCGCTAAAATGATTCAGTATTCGCATCCTTTCGTGTAAGAAGCAATCATGCAGTTAGGAGATTCACCCCGTGTTCAGTGAGTCAGTGTTTATAGCAGTATGATCCTAGCATGAACACGATTCGCTCCTCTTCCTCATAACCAAGTCTGAATCAGTGAGTCATTCAATCATAAGATTCGCTTCTCTTATTCGTGTTCGGCAAATGAATCAGTGTTTGAATCAGTGAATCTTTTTTTTTTTTATTTAAACATTTTATGAACGAACCACTAAATCATTTGGTCATGAATGAGATCCGATCCTCTCATTGAGCAAGTTGGTGATTCAATTTATGATTTATTGCAACAAAGAAATACTCTGATTTAGTGTGAATCAGTTGATTGGGGATGATTTGCTCGTTTCATTTTGCAGCTTAGAGTTTGAATCAATGATTCTTTACATCATAAAAAGACAGGTTCGGTGTCTGAATCGGTGAATCATTTGCTCTCGGATGGGATTTACACATGTTGTTCTGCAGGTCAGGCTCTGAATCGATGAATCGTTTGGTCATGATCGATTAGAGTTTGAATCAGTGATTCGCTACGTAAGAAAAAGTCAGGTTTAAGATATAAATTAGTCAATCACTTGCTCTTGGGGTGAGATTTCAATATCTTGTTCTGCAGGGCTATGTCCACACGGGGTCACGAGCCAGTCGGTGCCCTGCCACCTGGCACCTCTGGGCACAAGGGCAGGAACAACCCTAGATAGGGCGCCAATCCATCGTAGTCACACACCAAGGTCCACTATTAGAGAACCCAATTAACCTAACACGCATGTCTTTGGACTGTGGGAGGAAACCGGAGTACCCCGAGTAAACCCACACAGACCATGAGGAGAACATACAGACTCCACCAAGAAAGGACCCAGGCCGCCCCACCCTGGGATTGAACCCGGGACCTTCTTGCTGTGAGACAGCGGTGCTTTTTTTCACCTTCATGATTATATGACTTCTTGATTCCATAATCCATAATTGAATTTACATCTCAAACAACTTGTTTTTTGATTTTTTCATTTGCTTTTCTGACCATCTTGTTTAATGAAATGCTTTTTAAAAATACCCATAATCCCTTAGCTCCCTTATTTGTGTGAGCAGTGTATATCTAACAATTGATGGTTGTAGTGGTAATGAATACATGTATGATCAGGCTTCACACCATGCAACTAAACGAACTGTAAACCAGTCAAGATGGATCGATTCCCTTAAAAGATTCAAAACTTTATCTGTATACATCAGACTGACTGAATCTTCACTAAAAAAAAAAAAAAGCAGCTGGGTGATCTATCCCGACCGTTCGCAGACAGGTGGTGTTGTAAGCTCTGATCGGGGGGTCTGCACGTCCTCGGGCCTGCTGGATGCTCTGAGAGAGACAAGATGGCGAAATGTCTTCAAAGGCCCCCGCCGCGTTTGTTCTCGGGTCCGCGATCGTCCCGGCAGTTATTGATATTTACACGGGAAAGCTGATAGTGAAATCGTGTGCTTGTTTCCACTCATGGTCCTCGTCAGAGTTTGGGCCGAGCTCCTCGGAGGTGCGCTCCTGTATTGTGTCATAGAAATGTTTGTCTGTTGGAACGCGCTGCTGTGGATCAGCGCATTGCCTGTGCTTTTCCACTTTCTCGGCTCCTGAAAGGTCATCCGAAGCATGCGGTTTCTCACCGAGCGCCATTTGCTTCATCCAGCTAATTACACTGCAGGGGGAACGTGTATACAACTCAATCACACTCGCGCATGTGTATACACCAGGGTGATGCTGCTCTTTGGTCCAGGCGATTAATTCGCTGTCTGTCAAACTCTCCCAATGATTTAATTAATGCTTAATAAGCTCCCCGTTTTAAATACTGTGAGACTGTTGTGGCCTAGTGGTTCAGACACTGGACTATGAACCAGAAGGTCCTGGGTTTAAATCCCACCTGTGCCAAGCTGCCACAGTTGGGTCCTTAAGCAAGGCCCTTAACCCACCATTGCTTGGATTGTAAAACTGTATCAGTTACAAGTTGCTCTGGATAAGGGCGTCTGCTAAATTGGGACTGTGGTTAGTGGTTCAGACATTGGACTATGGACCAGAAGGTCCAGGGTTCAAATCCCACCTTTGCCAAGCTGCAGTCCTTAAGCAAGGCCCTTAACCCACCATTACTTGGATTGTAAGACTGTATCATTTATAAGTCGCTCTGGATAAGGGCGTCTGCTAAATTGGGACTGTGGTAGCCTAGTGGTTAAGGCACTGGACTCTGGACCTGAAGGTCCAGGGTTCAAATCCCACCTCTGCCAAGCTGACACAGTTGGGTCCTTAAGCAAGTCCCTTAACCCACCATTACTTGGATTGTAAGACCGTATCAGTTATAAGTTGCTCTGGATAAGGACGTCTGCTAAATTGGTACTGTGGTTAGTGGTTCAGACACTCGACTATGGACCAGAAGGTCCCGGGTTCAAATCCCACCTCTGCCAAGCTGACACAGTTGGGTCCTTAAGCAAGTCCCTTAACCCACCATTGCTTGAATTGTAAGAATATATCACTTGTAAGTCGCTCTGGATAAAGGCGTCTGCTAAATTCCGTAAATGTAAATATTATTTACCTCACATTGGTTTTTTCTCTATGATTTAGCTACTAGTTGAACAAACGGAACAAGGGTGCCAACCGGATTTCGGTGGCGCCGTTCCAGCCTAGGTATTACAGCTTATAAACCTGGCTCGGGACGACGCTTAAACATTTAAAACGCATACTTGGCGCATCGAGCGCGCGCCGAATCGGGCCAAAAATCAGCAAACCAGAGTGATTGCCGTCAAGTCTTTCTTACTTAAGAAACTCAACCTCGTAGCGTCTTTAGCAGGACGGCCGGGACGTAATAATCCCTTAAGAGCTGAAGTAATGCTGGGCGAATTCGACACAGGTACGCAGGAGGCCCTGTTCTTACGGAAATGTTTTTGTTGCCACTCATCGTTATGATCGCACTGCTGCCGCTCCGCTTATCTCATCCAAGTGCATCAGAACCGATTACTTCACCGGTCAAGGACGAAGCCGGAGGGCTTGGTGACTCAGAGACGTTGGTCGTCGGTGACTCACGCACTTACAGGCCTTTCAGTGAAATATTTACAATCGTCTGTAACAAAAGGGCTATTGTAAAATAAACTATTATCTTAACTAAAGGTCAGATCAAAACAATTCCTTTGTCAAGAGGTCCTGATGCCGCCGACGCGCCGTTATACGCTTCCAACGTTCGTATAGTTCGAGCTCAGGATTAAAGGCTGGGATTTGGGAGCTGGGATTTGAACATGCAGCCTACTGATTAAAAACTCAGAGCTGTTATCACGGAGCCACTAGTGTTCACATTTCTGCTGCTGGGACCAAAGATGTCAACATTAACAGTTTGACATCATCAGAACTAAGGGTAATCAGAGCTGCTCACTCCTGATTGGTTAGGAGATAAGGATATGCTCTGTTTAATTTTATTTGCACAAGTACATGCTTGTAAGAATCTGTCTGCAATGTGATTACCCACAAAAACAAGTAAAAGATTCAAAGAGAATGAATGGAAGCCCTAAAACTAGCTGTGATCTAAAATAAG
This sequence comes from Parotocinclus spilosoma, assembly GCA_033117975.1. Taxonomy (NCBI): domain Eukaryota; kingdom Metazoa; phylum Chordata; class Actinopteri; order Siluriformes; family Loricariidae; genus Parotocinclus; species Parotocinclus spilosoma. Next base: position 579 of record JAVSBV010164968.1, on the reverse strand, counting down.
CTTAATACTATAATAATAAAAATAATAATATAACAACTAAATCTGCATTTCATAAAGGGACTATAGCAGTGCTCGTTTAAAGTGTCCCAGTAGCCAAGTAGGTTTGTGTCCCAATATTTTTGTCCACATGTGGGATTGTGTCCCAATACTTTTGGCCATGTGTGGGGCTGTGTCCCAATACTTCTGGGCATGTGTGGGGCTGTGTCCCAATACTTCTGGGCATGTGTGGGGCTGTGTCCCATTACTTCTGGGCATGTGTGGGGCTGTGTCCCATTACTTCTGGGCATGTGTGGGGCTGTGTCCCATTACTTCTGACCACGTGTGGGGCTGTGTCCCAATACTTTTTTCCCCACGTGTGGGGCTGTGTCCCAATACTTTTTTCCCCACATGTGGGATTGTGTCCCAGTACTTTTGGCCACATGCGGGGCTGTGTCCCAGTACTTTTGGCCACATGCGGGGCTGTGTCTCAATACTTTTGGCCACATGCGGGGCTGTGTCTCAATACTTTTGGCCACATGCGGGGCTGTGTCCCAGTACTTTTGGCCACATGCGGGGCTGTGTCCCAGTACTTTTGGCCAC
>JAVSBV010164959.1:0-14245 GCA_033117975.1 Parotocinclus spilosoma | reverse complement strand
ACAAAGACCGGGTTGCTGCTGTAATGAGTGGAAAAGTATGCCGCAGCGCCAGAGGACGAGCATGAGCACTAACGCACACGCAGTACGAGGGGGCGAAGAAATCACGAAAGTAACTAAAGTGAAAAAAGCGAGCATATAAGCCCAGGGTGTGCTTGTAGCACGAGTGTGAATAACACACAAAAGGCGCAAAGCACCAGAACAGGAAATTAAACACAAAAACGCGAGGAGCGCTAACGTGAATAAATCGCGAGGAGCGCCGAAGCGTCAGAGGGCTAGAGTTCAAAAAATGAAGAAGTCAGACCGAGAGTGTCCTATTCAGAACAAACTCCCGGCTGAAGTGATCAGGTAGGGACCGACGACTGAAAAGCGTTTAATTCTAAACGTGCGATGAGCGCACGAGTATGGAACGGGAAAACCCTCAGTGTCCCTATCAAACTAAGTACCTCGGGGGTTACCCGCCCATACCAGTCCATCGGCCCTAAAATAGCCCCCGGACTTCCACTAACTCTAGGGAACGCGGTAGGGCGCAAGGGCACCGGTGGTCAGACACGCAAACCAAACGGAGATGGAATCCCGTCTGAATGATGCTGACCTGGCCCCGAACAGTGCCAAAAACCACGCCTTCTGGATCTGGACATAATTACGATAGTGGATATTAAGCCGTCCCACCGATGGCTCTGTAATGGCAACCGGCCAGTTCGGCTGAACGCACCGGGAGAAGGAAGGAACCCTAACACTCTCCAGTTGGTTTTTGCTTGAATATGCATTGGTAGCTGGGAGTGTCTTTTCCAAATCATGTCAAATCAACTGAAATTACCTCAGGTGGACTCCAAACAAGGTGTAGAAATATTTCAAAGACAATCGAGAAAAATGGGAGGCCCCAGGGGCTTTTAGCGCATGTCCACATCAAAACCAAATGTCAAAAGTAAATGTGTATAAAGACTATCGGAATGCATTGTATGCAATTTGTGAAACAAAGCCAAATAAAGCAAAAATGTATCGTTCTCTAGTGTAAGTACAGACAGTATTAGGCTTTGATTTAATTACTGTTGTTAGGTTTCACTAATATAAGACAATGTGCTAAGAGTAATCTAATTACTAAAATTCAGCTTTCTTAATGTAATTTCTAGATCAGAGTATGCTGTTTACTTGACAACTAGAATGATTGGATAACTGCAGAAATACGACTATAATCGGATGATTAAGAGCATGTAAACGCACTCGGTATGCACTTACTTACCTGTCTATAAAAACTCCTCTTACACAAAATGTGACTGAAAAACAAATTATTTTAGGACTGCAATAACCATGAAAGATAATAAGTTGTTTGGGTTTTTAAAAGAGGTTACACATGAAAAAAAAGAACTTTAATATTATTATTATTATTGCTTAAATTATCTATCTATCTATCTATCTATCTATCTATCTATCTATCTATCTATCTATCTCTCTATCTCTCTCTCTTATATATATATATATATATGAGAGAATATGAGAGGTACTGTTTTTTTGTTTCTGGGAGTATCCGGTACAAATTTAGCACTATGTATGACAATCATGAGAACAGGTGTGACTCAAAGACTGTTCAAACACCCAATCACTGTTAGCCCACAAATTGGGCATATAAAAACATTCATTGTGTATAGTAACACTAATTGTGCATGCTGAATGTGTGCCCAAGTGAAAATGCTTGTTACGTTGTAAGAGCAAATATATAACCAATTTGTGTTGTTTTAGGGCAAGTTATTTATACTTACAAATGTCCTATAAAGATTCACTAGCACATGTTAGAAAACTTTCAGTAATGACATTCCCTTTTTAACTCACTTAAAGCAGCAGTGCTGGGCTTTTAAAGTCACTTTCAGTTTAGGCATCAGCCATCTACAGGAAGCTGTCTCAAATATAATCTAATATTCCTTTTAAATTAGATTTCTAAAGTCTTGTACCATCTGTAATATTCTGGTAGAAGGTGGAGGCTCTCGCAGAGTAAACCACGTGCCACACTTATCATGCTCACTGTTTTATGTTGTAAAAGGTTCAATAGCTTATAAAGTGTTGAATAAGGTTGACGTCAGGATTCTGTGCAGACAGTCAAATTTATTCAAACTGACTGTGGTGGCCTAGCGGTTAAGGTAATGGCCTCTGGACCAGAAGATCCAGGGTTCGTATCCCACCTCTGCCAAGCTGCCACAGTTGGGCCCTTGAGCAAGGCCCTTAACCCACAATTGCTTGGATTGTATGAGTTGTAAGTCGCTCTGGATAAGGGCGTCTGCTAAATCCTGTAAATGTAAATTCACATCAGATTGGCAAAACATTTTGCTCGGGTTTAAAAGGGGCAAGGGCCATTCGGACTCCAAATGGACATTGGAACTTAAATGGACTGTAGTTTGTATCTGTTTTCCCTCCGTAGCTTTCGTGACACTCATCAAATCTGCTCTGTGCCTTTTACAGTTGGAAGCTTAAGCAAGTGTTGATTGGACCCACCCCACACCAGTCCTGGCTATCTCTAATGATATTACACCCATTTCATTATTTTGATATCAAGAACCTCTATACATGAAATGATTTTATAGTACATTTACAAAATTTGCTACAATCCAGATCTAATTGCACTTGAAATAAACAGTTAAAGGGTAAGGGTCTGACTCAAGGGCTAGGCATGACTGGGATTTGAGCCTACAACTTTCCAACACATTTTTTGAAGCGGAACAAATCAGAGGAATTACACAGTAAATTTAAGATGCCTGTGTGGGGCAGCCATTTTACAAAATCCTCCTTTTACACATAACAGTCACAGTAACTGGTGTTACGTCATATTCTTGTGTACCAGTGGCATGTGGCAGCAGTAACTAATAGTAATGTCTGAATGTAAACATCAAAACATTTGAAAAACTATGTTGTGAAACTTTAAGAAATGGTCAATATTTCGGTTTCATATTTATGGTCTTAGGGAGAAACAACAGGAATAAAAAAGATTGTGAGGAAGGCAGGCAAGGTTAAGAGCAGCAATTAAAACTTCAACTCCAATCTTACTCAAGGTTAGTTTTGAGCATTGTACATATTATATGTCAGTATTAAGTTATACTGTTTTTCTGTGTTTTACAACCATGCATTTTGTCTTTGTGTGTGTCTGTCTGTGGCTGTGTGTTGAAAATATTAAGATGAAGTTTGAATTAATTGTTTGTTGTATTTAAAGCTGATTAAAATAAACTCTTCATTGTTCAAGAATCGGAGACAAAGGAAGCAAATGGGGGAGGTGCAGTAGATTTATTTAGCTATTTATTTTTTATAAAAATGTTTTATTGTATTAGATAAGTTTTAGTCTGAGGTAATGTTCTGATAAAATATGATAAAATAGACAATGTACAATATATATGATACTTACAGAAATCACATGGTTAGCATTGTGTACAGTATTTTTCCTATGTTTTAGCTTAGTGTATTGATCTTCATACAGTGAAATTTCTTGTTTAACAGATGTTGGAAAATGGTGTTTGTAATTGTAATTAAATATTGTTTTTATTAACGATATGAGGATATTATGGATATTTTCATGGCATGTCAGTACTTACATTGGCATGTGTATTGTATTTTATTTTACAAAATAGCATACAACTATGACCAAGTGTAATAGACATATTATTTACGTTTTATTTTGCTATTATTATCCTTGTTTTTGTTGTTGTTGTCATATTTCTTGTGTATAAAAATACTTTGGTAATGTTTATTAAATTTAATTTCCCTATTATATTTAGTCATGCAGAAATTCCATTCCAAATTCCAAATTTATAAATTGCTAAATAAAATGATGCCATTGACCAGTCTACCAAATCTTTGCATTTTACATTAAAACAAATAAAAGAATTAATTTTTAATTTTTTATGTTTTAGTCTTCAACAAATATAACTGATTTTAAAAAAAGATATATATAACTTGAATTTCCACTCCGAATGGAGATATACCTTTGTCTCAGCTTTCATTAAACATGCCCTTTGTTACTCAATTCTCTTTTTTCTCATGCTCTTGTACCTTTCTCTTTGATCTCCTGGTGAGAACTGCCATTGAGTGCCATTATCTTAAGCTGAGTATCTTTTATGGCACTCTACAGAGGCTTCAAAGAGAAACCGAGCACCAGTAATGTCTTTGTCAGCCAGTGACTGATACACTGCATGGTAGGGCTAGAGGACAGCAACAGAGAGACATGATGTCTCCTGGTTAAAGTATATTACTAACAAATAATGTACATAACTAAATAACACAAGTGACATGAGCGAAAAAAAATTCAGGTCAAAACTATATTTTATCTTTTAAGAATTTTGTCTTCCTTCCTGAAAAGGTGAAAATTGTTTAATACTGTAAATGTGGGGGTGGTAGCATGGTGTTTAGGTGTTTGGTTTAAAAGGAATGGCTACACCTCTTAAGCTAGGAGGGATAGCTAGAAATAGACAACAAAATGGTAAAAAAAAAACTTGTCGTTGTGACAAATACTAGCCCTAGCAAAAATGTGGAATCACTGCACTTGCATTCACACAGCATTGAGGATAAATTATGAATCATCCTTGTATTTGCATTTACATTTTTTAAGGAAATACCGTAACAAACCTAAAAATGCAAATTAGTCCACAGATAAAAGGGAATGGTTTTAAATATTGTTAAGCTGTTGGATTTAGCCAATAGGAAAAAATAATGCATTAACAATAGAATTGTCAATTAAAACAATAGAAAAGATTATAAAAATCCTTAAAGGAGAAAATGTGTAATGTAGCAAAAACATTGTCTATATTTTGTGTGGCCATCATTATTTTCCAGCACTTCTTCTTCCTCCAACACTTTCTTGGGCATTAAGGTCAGTAGAACTTCACAGGTCGCCACTGGAATTCGCTTCCACTCCTCCAAGTATTGTAAATGTTTTTGTAAAGTTTTCTTCACTTCAGCTACTGGCAAGCATGTCAGTGGTGGTAAGGCAGTAGTTCGGGCCACAATGAGCTGAACAAAGGATTGTGTTATCTGTTAGAAATGGAAGAAGCCTGGTTATATTTGGTTAGATTATAAAAATGACCAGCTAGAATTGAATGACAACAGGACCAGTCAGTGAGGGAGCACAGCCCAATTGAACCCTCTGCTGAGGATCTAGTGGGGCACATCTATGTGCAATGTGTACTTTGGGTTTGGGTAGGGAACCATTTTGGTGTTGTAGTCTTGGGTGGACAGGGGTACTACTGGTATTCCTGGATGTGCTGGCATGCTGGCAGGACTTAACTGCACTTTGTAATGTGCATGTGAGGGGTTTGCCACTAGAAACAACAAGACTGAGAAGGTCTGGGTATCGTTTCCCCAATGTCTGTTTAATGTTGACTATAGAGACCGCACAGGCTGTAAGGTTATGACGCCCCATACCAACCCCTTACGGTTGGTGCTCCATTTAAGCCTGCCACAGCCAGTGGACGGATGTCCAAGGTGGAAGCACCATCCTAGGAAAAAGAAATGTACTGAGAAATTTGACAGTAGAACCATGAAGTGGCCAAATTACCATCAAACATCCCTAGAAGATCTGTGAACGTTATGGTCAAACTGTGAAAGTTCACAATAAAACTGTCAAACAATTTACAGTTTTACTATGAAATTTCACAGTACATTTTTCCCTGGGATGCACCATGATTATGAGTGCTGATGCATGCATTAAGTGCTAATCATTTTTAATGAGATTTTTTGGGGTACCAGGCTGGGTGTGGCCGCGTGAGCAGTCCATGTGTGTGACAGTTAATAAATGTCTCCAATTCTGCTTTTTCATCCATTCTGGTGCTACAATATGTTTTTATATGTATATAAATTATACAGCATTATAACTGTAACATTTGGAAAGAAAAATGCAATCATTTAAATATTTGCTGCTTACAATGGTCATGTGTTAATTTGTAATGCTGCATTGAACATTGTGGACAGAATTAAAATGTACCCCCAACCATTACTGAAATAAAACAGTCACAAAAGGTCAATGTATAAACCACTTTATGCATCAGAATCGATGTGAAAGAAAAAAGATTTTGGCGTGCCTTGGTTCAAGGCTTCCTATTTTTTGGCTTTGCCACCTCACAAAAATAGCCCAAATCATTAGGTATGATTATATTTCATAACCATGACATATTTTTAATTGCATGTATATTCAAAGCATTGCTCCACTAAAATAAACTCATTTTAAATTGACTGTAATGTTATAAAACCAGTAGATCACAAATCCAGTGAATCACAAGATCCCACATTTTTGAGCACGAATTCAGCAAAAACATTTTCATGACTTTTCATGATTCCTCCACTTCAGCTCCACTTAAGCTGTTCTTTTATTATCAGTTCCAGTCCTTACACAAGTCATAGTACATATTTTTAATAGTGGTACAGTAACTGAGTAAATGTGTTTTGTTTACTTTTTACCCCTATAACTGATTCGCTGAATACACTATTTAGAAGTGGTGTCTAGATACATTTGTTCAAGCAGTAAATGACTAGGTCTTAAAACTAGGCATCTCAGGCACCCTAATTTGGACTATTAGCTGCATCTACTATATTATGTTTAGCTAAATTAAAATTTGTGTGTGTCTGTGTGTGATTACTATTAATCTGATGAGCTTAAATTGCCCTATTTTACTTACGCATTTAGTAAACAATCTGTTTTCAAACCAAGGGCATAAGTAAACAACAATTAATTTGCAGTTTAGCAGAGAATTGCTATTGAATGACTTTTTAATTGTCAACTTGTATTCAGTAATAAGGAATGCAATGCTTTCCTACTAAGTGTGTGGGTTTGTATACTATGCAGAGAAAAAATACATAATACCATTATGCTGCTATTCATACATTTGATACTTGCGTTTATAAGGTTGAGTCAAAGTACCTGAGGGTTAAAAGCACAGTGTAAGGGTTTGTGAGTGTCAGATCGGCAGTAATTGTAGAAATCTTTCTTCTCAGTAGGTCAGTAACTTTACTGTTGTATAACCACCACCCATAAATCTGTACCCAATAAACATCTGAATAACAGAAGTCAGCAAAAATAAGATATTTATAAGACAACTGTGTATAAATTAAGATCTAAAAGGGTTCGTAGAATCTTTATAAATACTGCTCATGAAGTCCAGACAAAGAGAACCCCCCCCCCCCAAAAAATAAAAAATAAAACAAAACAATCATACCTGGTTATTTATTGATTGATGAAATGTATCTGATACTACAACGTTGTGAGTGCAAAAGTATGTGAACCTTTCCTTTGCAGTGTGATTTTCTTATGCTAAATGCTTCCAATAACTGTTGTTCAACCCTGTATGTTAGCTATTGTAATCATTATGCCAATATTACAGCAATGCAATGGCTTTAAGTCTATAAAGTCTATAAACGTTTTATTTGTAATACTTGAGTATGACTGAGTAACTTTCACTTGTATCAAAGTAACATTTTGACCAATATTACCTGCATGCTCTTGATCTTAATTTTGTGACAAACTTATTTTTAGTATTTTTAGAATGTTATTGCCATTTTTAAATAATGTAGTGACAAATAGTATAAAAACCTTTTAATGAATACTTTTACCGAAAACTTTAATGTATGTCCATTTCAAATTGTGTACTTTGTGGCAAATCAGGGAATGTAGAACATGGCTGTTTTTCTATCTCCAGCACATACACATAATACATATGAAATTATTTTTAAATATAATAATTTATCCATACATCTAAAAATTACCTTCCACTTAATCCACAATTTGAGGGCCAGATGGTGCCCACACGGCAACTCTGGGTGCAAGAGCAGGAACAACCCTAGACGGGGTGCCAATCCATCGTAGGGCACACACACAGTCAATAATTAACCTAATACCCATGTCTTTGGGCTGTGGGAGGAAAAAGGAGTACCTGGAGTAAACCCACATAGACACTGGGAGGACATGCAGACTCCACACAGAAATTACTCAGTCCGCTCCACCCTCGGATTGAACTCGGGACACTTCTCGGTGTATATATATATATTGATGTTATATTGTGTTAAACTTAATATAATTATTGTTATAATGTAATAGAGCAAATCACTTTAAAATAATGTTAAGCTTTGCACTGCACTTAACAATTCAAATTAATTACTAAATCTTGGGGGTTAACATACTTTTTCCACTAACCCTATCTGTTACATTTGCTGAATCTTTGGATCATTGAATAGTTTTTCTCAATGAATAAAATAAAGTTATCATAAAAATATGATAAGAAAAATTCTTAAGAGTTTACAAAGTATCATATGACCTCTTGACACTCTGCCACTTGAAAGTCCCTATAAAGCAGACCACAGCATTATGCAATAATAGTATTTTACTTGCAGTATCAGTGGAGCTTTAAGCTTTTCACTTCAGTGAACGCTGACAGACCCATTAATCTGAACCCATCAATCAAAATGTGCTGTGAACTGAGAAGAAATTGCTTAATCAGCTAAAACTCCACCCTCTGAGACCTGTGACTATTTGTGACAACTGCAATCTTATAAAATGTATTACACAAACTTGCGACTGCATGTACACCATGACCACTTTTCAGTTACAGATGAATATTGGCATATTAAATACCGCCATATTTAAGATGATTTCCAACATCAGTACTTTGAGTTAATTATATTTAGCAGATGGTACCATCCAGAGTGACTATTAATTGAGCTGAGTAGTTAAAGGTTAAGGACTTTCTCAAGTGCCCAGCAGTCACAACTTGGCAGAACAAGGATTTAAGCTCACAACCTTTCAATTAATGATCCAAAGCCTTAGTGATTCTGAACCTTCTATGTCCATGTACACCGAAAACTAAGTACATACTATATATGGAGTACATTTATATTCCTGAAGTGATCATGGGTAAGTGATATGTTTTATGTTAAAACAATCTGAGCTGTTCTTGATTACCAGCATAAACCTAAGGTCACAATTATCATGATGGACCTAATGGACCTCAAAAACAGTCCTCTATGTAATGTCTCTCTTATCATAATGTCTGACCCTATTTCAGGATTCCTATACAGTTTCAACTATTAGACCGCCATTGTCTAATGACATGCTTTGTTGATTTTGTAAATGAAAACAACATTACCAAACTCTCCAAAAAGGAACAAAAGTAAATATATCATAAAAAATATAATTGCAATGCATACTTTTGAAAACATATTGCAAAAAAACATAAAAAAATGTTTTAACTAGTTCACTAGAAACTCATATAGCAATGCCTGCGGTCCAAATTCACCATGTTGAATGTGATGAAAAGATTATTGAGGACGTGACTTGTTGCTTTAAAAAAATAGGGTTGATTTCAAGTTGTCTTCATTGGTATCCAAGGAAACACATGCAGTCGCCATTTAATTGCAAATATAATATAATGTATAATGCAAGGGTATCACAAACATCAAATTGCCAAGGACTTCAAGGGGAATTTAAATTTTTTATTTTGGTGAAAAAGCCTTCAAGGTGCCCAAGAAAGTCAAGCAAGTGGCAGTACTGTCTCCTAATGAAGACACAACTGCGATATTGGGTCAGATTACAATCTTATTAAGAAACTATGGTTAATCCTCAAAAAAGAGGTTGATAAACAAAAACCCGGAAACTTTTGGTTACGACTGTGCTTTGTCACACCCGTGCCCTGCTCGGCGGACCACACCCAGCATCACAGTGCATTCAATTTATACACAAAAAAGAAAAGACACCTGAAGGGGGTGGGGGGACTCCCCTTCCAAACAGTGACCCCCTCCTCTTGTCACCCCTCCTCACAACCATTTACTCAAGACATCCATTTTTTAAATTTGTAATTGCAGTTTTTTTATTACCAAACATTTGAAACAAATCCTTCTGTCAACATATGCCATACTATAAAATGCTATGTAATACAAGGTAGTTGGTGCATGCTTGAACTGATTAAACACATTCACATTATTTCCTCAGGAATGGATTTTTTTTCCTAATTATTAGGTAAGGGTAGTTTTCTTTTTTTGGTAACACTCCCTGTGCCACATAAGAAATTGAGTACAGGGCAAAGAACCAAGCAGTAGACTGATAAAAGAAGGGGGTTAATGAACTCTGCTGCAGTACCATATTGTGCTCTTGCTAAAATTGGTGTGGGGTTTAGAATATGGCAGAAAGATAGCAGAGATAGAAAGTGCTCAAAGAACAATTCTCAGGTGTTAAATGATTTGGAAGGAACTGCAGACCAAACAGAGTAAAGAGACATTCAATAATTTAAAATGTTAATTGACTTTGACAAATGGGAGAAGGTATGGTGAAATATGCTAATTTTGGCAAATCATTTAGAACTACCCATGCCATGTTGTTAACTGTATGTTATAAATAGCGAGTCTATACATTTTGATTAGACTCTCCCTTTAGGTGATGATCAGTTGCTTAGCATGACATATTGGGTCGTTGGCCAAACAACAGCTAGACAGCTGATGTCACTCCACCTGATTAAATTGCTAATGAATATGGCCTGAGGTGTAGAGTAATGCTTGATTCTGTTGGAAGAGAAGATGGGGTCATTAGGTAGAGATATGTAATTTAAATCCACAAGATGATACACCCAGAGAGCAGACTCAAAAAAGAAAGTGTTTTGTTACAGGCTTTAAAGGTTTTGGCACAGCTAGTTAAATTAGATTTATTTGTTTTTATCAGTTGAAAAGAACTTTACTACTGCTATTTTGTGGTTGAGTTGGTTGATCTCTGCAGAAATGAAGTTTATGTCATATAGCAAGAAGGATTAATCCCCATGTGGAGCGGCATGAGTTCTTTCTGTGTGGACTCTTTCTGTGCATGTTCTCCCCTTGTCTGCATGGGTTTACTCGGGTTACTCCGGTTTCCTTTCACAGTTGAAAGACATGCATGTTAGGTTAATTGATTATGCTAAATTGGCATTGACTTTAGGGTATACACGTGCCTAGACTGAAGATAACCTTAATATGATCTTTTGTGTGTCGCTGAAATGCCTACTGATGCAAATGATTATGTCAAATAAACAAACAAACAAATGTCATATAAAATGATTTAAAAGTAATGCAATACATGGTAGAACAAAATTTGCATAAGACTATATTAAATAAGGTGATGAGAGACATTAGCTTTTTTTCTTATTCTCACATTTTTGACTTAATTATTATTAATTATTAATGCATATACATACAATTTACGTAAAAATATTTTTTGAACTGAGTTTCTTTTCAGCACTGGTATATTATGGTATTGTGGTAATTACTACTTGTCTGATGCTTGCCTGTAAGGTTAAAGGTTCATGTCAATCTGTTTGTTCTAACATAAAAAAGGTTATGGTTTTTTGCTATTTTGTCGTGGTGATTAGTGCTATTTTAAGCTGTTGATGGTGATTGGGCAGGTCCAGGCTGGTTGATGCTGAATATAGTCGGTCAATACTTTATCATCATTAGCAAGAAGTCAAAAATGTTGTGGGCTGGTGATTAGTCAAAGCTATGTTGTGGAGATAGGTGCTGGGGTGGTGCTGTTTGTGGTGACAGGTTAATTGGTTCTGGTTAATAGTGATGACATGTGGTCCAGACAATTTTCATTTTTGAGAATTCATGCTGAAAGTACAACCTCAGGAAAAACATGGTATAGTAGTAATAATGCATAAACTAATAAATAAGTAAATAAAAAAATCCAAAAGTAAATGCAGTATTTCTTACATTTATTTATTTAATTGCATACAGTATGACAGAAACCTGAAAACAGAATATTTTATGTTTCGCTTCTACGGAACCATTCGTCCACAGCAGGAGCCTTGGAAGGAGTGGGATCCCACGGGGCGAAGGGCGGCTGAAACCCCAGGGTACATTGATAAGGGGTGATCCCCGTGCTGGAGCTCCTCAGGGAGTTTTGGGCTATTTCCGCCCATGGAAGGAAAGTGGCCCAGTCATGTTGATTACGTTGGCAGTACGAGCGGAGGAATTTCCCTAGTTCTTGGTTAGCCCGCTCGCACTGCCCATTACTCTCTGGGTGGTAGCCCGATGTCAGGCTGATGGCGGAACCCAACTTCTTAATAAAGGCCTCCCAGACGGCCGAGGTAAATTGGGAGCCTCTATCGGAGACGATATCCTCCGGAAGGCCAAAGTGGCGAAACACCTCATGGAATAAAGCCTCTGCTGTCTGGAAAGCGGAGGGTAGAGCTGGCAGAGCTACAAACTTGACCCCCTTAGAGAAATGGTCCACGACCGTGAGGATGGTGGTGTTGCCTTCGGAAATGGGGAGATCGGTGACAAAGTCTACCGCTATGTGACTCCATGGGCGGTGCGGGACCGGTAAGGGTTTCAGTTTCCCTGCCGGTAGTTGACGCGGCACTTTCGATGCTGCGCAGGTAGCGCAAGAGGCGATGCCCTTGGCGACTTCAGCCCGCATGGAGGGCCACCAGTACTTGCGGTTGATCCTGTCGAACGTGCGTTCCGCTCCCGGGTGGCCTGAGCTGGGGTTAATGTGAGCCCAGGCTATGAGTTCCTGTCGGAATTGGGATGGGACGAAGGTCCTGTTGTGAGGGGTCTTGTTCCTGAGTGGCTGCGGTTCGGACTTATTCGCCTCCTGGATCTCCCTGTCCAGATCCCAGGAAACGGCTTGCACGAACACCTGAGGTGGGAGGATAGACTTCACGGGGCCCTGCGACCTCTCTTGGCCCTCGTGCCTCCTGGAGAGGATGTCCGCTTTGGCATTGTCCTTACCCGGTCGATATGTGACAGTGAAGTCGAACCTGTTGAAGAACAGGGACCACCGAGCTTGACGAGCGTTGAGCCGGCGAGCGCACTTGAGGAACTCGAGGTTGCGGTGGTCGGTGATCACCTGAACAGGGAAGTTGGCGCCCATGAGCCAATGGCGCCACTCCTCGAAAGCCAGTTTAATGGCAAGGAGTTCGCGGTCTCCCACGTGATAGTTTTGCTCGGCCGGAGTAAGCTTGCGGGAGAAGTACGCAATAGGATGCAGACGGGGAGGCTGGGAAAGCACGCCTCCGACACCCAGCGATGAGGCGTCTACTTCCACGATGAAGGGAGACTCTGGATCAGGGTGAGCTAATACTGGAGCCGTGGTGAAAGCCACTTTGAGCTTCTCGAACGCTCTGTCCGCCTTCTCGGACCATACCAGACGTTTTACCCTTCAATAGACTGGTGAGTGGTAGGGCAGTTAGGCTAAAGGACCTGATGAACCTCCGGAAGAAGTTGGCGAATCCCAAGAAGCTTTGGAGGTCCTTAATAGTCTTGGGGGTGCTCCAATCTAGTACCGCCTTCACCTTGGTAGGGTCCATCTGGATACCGTGGTCATTTATGATATATCCGAGGAAAGCGATCTCTCTCTGATTAAACTCGCATTTCTCCGCCTTGACGTAGAGTCCGTTCTCCAGCAGTCTGGTCAACACCGCCTTGGTGTTGGTGACGTGAGAGCTCGGATCAGGAGAGTAAATAAGGATGTCGTCAAGGTAGACGATGGCGCATTTCCCCAAAAACTCTCGTAGCACATCATTGACAAGGCACTGGAATACCGATGGAGCGTTTGTTAGGCCGAAAGGCATGACCAGGTACTCGTAGTGACCCGCCGTGGTGCTAAACGCAGTCTTCCACTTATCTCCCTCCTTTATCCTTACCAGGTTATAGGCATTGCGGAGATCCAATTTTGTGAAGATCTTGGCGTTTCGGAGCTGCTCCAGGGCAGAGGGTACGAGAGGGATAGGATAGGTGTACCTCTTGGATATTTTATTAAGTTCCCGGTAGTCGATGCACGGGCGTAGGGTGCCATCCTTCTTGGGAACAAAGAAAAAACTTGAGCTAGCTGGTGATTTAGAGGGGCGAATGAACCCCTGGGCCAAGGCCTCGTTGATGTACTCCTCCATCACAGCAATCTCTCGGACGGATAGGGGATAGGGAGTGACCCGGGGTATCTTCGAGCCTGGCAGGATGTCTATGGCACAGTCGTACTCACGATGAGGAGGGAAACGGCAGGCTTCACCCTTACTGAAGGCCAAGGCGAGTTCCTGAAATTCTGGAGGAACGTTTGCTGGAAGCGACTCAGTAGAGGAGTTGGTGAGCGCCACTGACAGCCCCTTGAGTGGCGATCTCACACACGTGCGGAGACACTGCGGAGACCAGGCACGGACGTCCAGAGGAGACCAGGATAGCGTGGGGTTGTGTGCTAGAAGCCACGGTTGACCCAGAATGATAGGCGAGATGGTGGCGGGCATGATGAAGAAGGCACGTCTTTCTT
>JAVSBV010164949.1:0-14245 GCA_033117975.1 Parotocinclus spilosoma | reverse complement strand
TACAATAAAGGTTTAATAAACATTTAATATGTTACATAGCACGTCCCGTCTTCTAACACAGGGCATGTTCGTTTAATTGGACCAGCCGGTTATTAGGACCAAAACCCTCACGTCCCGATGTGGTCCCATTAACCGGATTCGACTGTATTTCATTTAAAATTCTAACTCTATAAAGGAGATAAATAAATAAATCAGATGTTTGTTGTTTAGGAGAAGGCCGGATTGGAACGAGCCGAATTCATAAAGTCGTTTGATGCCTTGCTTGTTTTTCCAGTACAGACTTTTAGCTGAGGGAAAAAGGGCGAGAGAAAATCCATCCACGCGACATGTTCAGAATTACAGTGTGATCGAGCACAACGGAAAACTTTAATGGGGTTTGTGAGGGTTAGGAACGAACACCCAGAGGAAGTGACGGTTCAGAACATAACCAGGTACTGCAGCTTTAAAAAGGTGACCTGCGTTATTCACAGTCACCGAGTGAAGGTCTGAGGGCTACCGTCTGATGTCTGATGTTTGGACTGAGGACAGGGGATGTGCTCGAGGGATGAGTACTCGGGAAAACAAGCAGGAGCTAGACAAACGGTCAGGATCAAAGGTCTAAAAGGTTTAAAGGTCCGAGATCAAACTCAAACCAAGCTCGAATGGGTCAAAATCATCTTCAAAGTCTTGTTTTCGGTAAAAGACGCTTTATTAGTCGGTAATCCAAGGTTTCGTCCTTCTTATTTCTTATTCAGGGATTTTTTCCTTGCCACTGTCACCCTAGGTTTGCTCAAAGCTCTATAGAAATAAATTTGACTTTGACCACAAGCAAGATCCTTTGGGAACTCTCCAGAGGAATCTGCATACCACGGGCATACGGAGCAGAGTGGCACGGTTATACGATGCATTCTCCGTCTCTTGATTTAAATTGTATTACTTACTTAATGTTACTATTACTATATAATATACTTTAAAGTATTTACCTAATTACCATCTAGGCCACCCATGGAGGTCGGGTCCCTTTTTGAGTCTTGGTTCTTCCCAAGTTTTCTTCCTTCTTATTTCTTATTCAGAAAGTTTTTCCTTGCCACTGTCGCCCTAGGCTTGCTCAATTTGGGATTGGACTTTTAAGATCATATGATATTATAAAGTTCTGAGACAATGCTTTGTAAGGCCAGACTTTTTTTAATCGCTTGTTCCTTGGATGTTTCTACTTAAGAATCTACTGAGGAGGGGGAATTTAAAAAAAAAAATGTATTTTTCAGCACTCAATACAAGGACGGAGGAAAAAATAAAAATACATTTGTATTTAAAAATAACATTTATTTAACCAATAATTTTACAATTAAATTAAAGTGAATTTGGAAAAAAATTTAATGAACAGAAGAAAACCGTTGGCTCTCCACCGGAGGGCGGAAAAAGCTAAAAAATATTTAAATATTTTAATTTTTTATTTCAACCACTGGTGCCGCGGTGGATCCGAGAAATACCAAAAAAAAAAAAAAAAAAAAAAAAAAAAAAAATCTTCAAATATGATCGCGCGAAACAAACAATAAAAAAATGTCTAGCCTTCCAGAGGGAACTGCATACCACGGGCATACGGAGCAGAGTGCCACGGTTACACGATGCATAGAACAAGACTGCACTGTACCACCTCTTCTTGTGGTCTATTGTCTTATTTATTTCAGGTTATTTAGTCTTAAAACAGACGAACGTTCTCGTAATATACTGTACTTATCGTAAAAATGGCGTAAACATAGCCTGAGGCTCCCCTAATTTTACATCGATTTCCCTTCCCCATCTTTTCGCTTTATAATTAAAACCCCTTTTTAAAAAAGTGAAATCCTAAATGACCAGATCTTTTATTTAGGTCGGAGGGGATAAAATAACTCTGTATAAAACGATCCTAAAAAGTCGTGATTACACCCCTGTTTATCAGATTTATCCTAAATGTACGTGGCTTGATTTAATTAGTGCTGTAACGAAAAACAAACGAGCTTCTTATGTAATGAGGTTGTTATTGTACTGAATTTCTCTCTCTCTCTCTCTCTCTCGCTCTCTTACGGTTTGTCTTTGTAAAAAACGGTTCATCAAATCAGAGGGAAATAGCCGTATAGCCGGAGGCAGATCATTCCGTGTAAAAATAATGACTTTATGACTCGGAGAAAGCGCTGAATCTATGAATAAATTTGAGATTGAAAACCAATTAAAGTTCACAATCGTACCGCAGACCCGAGACGCCGCCTAATCGTCACCCGTAATAAATCCGCTCTTCCTAAACTAATCACGTGAACCCTTCCATTTTAGGAACTTTAACAATTCCCATACGATACGACGGATCTTACGTTAAAACGCATTCTATCGGAAAACGGCGACTTTTGGTCACCGGGGACGTTCCAAGAAAGTTGGGATCACACTTCAAAGCCGTTCTGTGACACATCATACCGAGTGGTTTGGTTTCGTTTTGTATTTGGGACGGGTCAGGACTGCAGAGGGTCCGGTCCAGTACCCGTACCCTTACGTCTGAAGACGACATCTTTTTTTTGGGGGGACGTCCATGCATTTTAGAAAACGCATACAAAACCACATTCACAAACACCACTTAAAACTTTACTGTACAAGATTTGGTCCCTCTAAAATTTCGCTGTACTTTTCTGCATTAATGCTGCATCACAAAAGTGTAAATGACTTTTTAAAAATTTTATTTACATTTTATGTCATTTATCAGACGCCTTTATCCAGAGCGACTTACAATTAATCTTACAATCCAAGCAATTATGGGTTAAGGGCCTTGCTCAGGGACCCAACTGTCACAGAGGTGGGATTTGAACCCTGGACCTTCTGATCCATAGTCCAGTACCTTAACCACTAGGCCACCACAGTCCCAAGGGTTTGACTTTAACCAAGGGTCCGGACCCGACCCCGTACCATGATAGAGCCTGGATTTTGGACTTGTTCTTCATAACAGTCTGGATCCTCCTTTTTAGGTCTTTGGTCCTAAAAAGATCTGATTAAGTCCAGACGAGCCCAGAGAAGTGGGTGGAGTTTTTTTGCACAGTAAAGTTATAAGTGGTATTTGTGAATGTAACTCTGTATTGTAGAGCTTGATAAAACTTGGATAAACCAATCCCTTACCCATGTGACGGTCCTGAGGGAGGGGAGAGAGATCATCCCTGTTCAGTTTAGTACTTCGGACTGAAATTCCTCCAGATTTGGATTGGTTTAATAATATTATGGTCTGTAGAGGCAGGCATGAACACTTGGTGACTTTTTTTTGCCTTTGGACCAAATAATGTTTGCAGAAATCAGATCATTATTTAGTTTCTTCCCCATTACTAGCCCTAAACTGCCCCCGTCTTAGCTTTTTTGGGGAGGTTTTTGCCCTCGCGGGATTACCCCGTCGCCCCCTAAAGCACCTTTTAGTACAAGAGAAGGAGATCACAGTGTTTTCGAGGGGGGAAAAAATTTTTCCATGCATTATGGATGCCTTTGTGTACCGGTCCCTCTTTTGTGAGCGATGACCCCGATGTGAGACGGCGGCCCGCCTCGGGGACGGAGCTCCATAAGATGGACTCGCCTTAAAAATAGCTGGCCGGCTTTCAGCTTTCAGAAGGAGCTGGGATCTGTCCCGGGGGGGGGGGGCGTCGCGCCGAGGTCATTCATGGCACGGATTCGGACAAATGAAAGCCAGCGGGGTTTTTGTGTAAACGAACACGTTCCTGTGAGCCGAGGATGCTGTTAATAACGCGCAACATGAAGGATCGGTGTGCAAACGACAACGGGATAAACAAACCACCACAAAGAGAAAGAGGGAAAACACACCGACAGATTCACCCCTAAATCCTCCTAAAATATGTACACTAACCCTCCAGACCCCTCGTGCCCCGACCAAGATAAAACAGGGGTACAACAGCAGAACGCAAAATAATAAATAACCACAATGGACTGTTGAGCAGAAGGTTCAAGTCCCAACGTTTAAGGCTGCTCCTGGTACCCCAGATGTTGGGGTGTTACGAGATGTGTTGGTTTTTATTTAGGACCCAATTATGCGGGATAAACATATCCCACGTCGTATAATAAAAATGGGGACATAATATAGAACAACTGAAAGGGGTTTAAGAGCTGAGCGTCAGGCACCTAACATAATAAAACCAAAAGGATTAAGGGGTGCGCCGAGGATGCGTCCCAAGTGGGAGCAACGCGCGAACTTGTCGCGAGAGGACGCCAAAGTATTAGTCGGGGCAAAGGTGCATAAAGCATGGTTGGGACGTCTTGTAAATGGCGAGGCACGGAGGTAGTCCAAATGCCAGGGAGCGAGGGTGAGCTCGAAAATGCATGCAATACTAAAAAACAAAACCAGGATACGTCTTATAGAGTGCGTCTTTACCCGGTGGCTACTCTAGTCGGGGCACACCTCGAGCCAGCCGCCGACTAAGAGCGCCGGACAGTATACTTGTGACACTAAGACCGGGTAATGACGGAAAAGGACATCGCAGCGCCAGGGGGCAAGCGTGAGCTCTAACGCACACGCAGCGCGAGGGGGCGAAGAAATCGCGGAGGTGGCTAAAGCGCAAAAAGGCGAGCATGTAAGCTCAGGACGCGCTTATAGCACGAGTGTGAATAACACACAAAAGGCGCAAAGCACCAGAACACGAAAATAAACTCGAATACGCAAGGAGCGCGAACGAGAATAAATCGTGAGGAGCGCCGAAGCACCAGAGGGCGAGCATGAGCTCTAAAACAAAGAAGTCAGACCGGGAGTGTCCTAATCAGTACGAACTCAGAGCTGAAGTGAGGCTAGGTAGGTACCGACGACTGAAGAGCCCGAGCTCTGACCGTGCGAGGAGAGCACAGGTACGGAACGAGAAAACCCTTAAAGTGCCCCTAACAAACTAAATACCTCGGGGGTTACCCACCCATACCAGTCCATCGGCACTAATTAGCCCCCGGACTTTACCACTATCTATAGGGAACGCGGTAGGGCGCAAAGGCGCCGGTGGTTAGACACGCGAACCAAATGGTGATGGAATCCCGTTGGAATAATGATGTCCTGGCCCCGAACAGCGCCAAAAACCACGCCTTTATAGGACGTGAAGCAGCTGTTTGGGATCTGGACATAATTAAATTAGTGGATATTAAGCCGTCCCACCGATGGCTCTGTAATGGGGACCGGCGAGGACGGCCCAACTTTTTTTTCCCCATTTTCTTTCCTTTTTGGGTTCTTTGTTATTGCTTTTCTCCACCTACAGGACCCGAGGTTGGGAACTGTGACTCTAGAGAAGCTAAAGATCAGGTTTTAGATTAATATCCAGCTAACAAGTCAGGAAACAGGCAAAAAAAAACTACACAAAAGACCCAAAAGCGAACGAGCACAAGGGCCGATAAAAGGTACAAGGGTAGTAATGGAGTCTTTATCTGCACCTCACAGTTCAGCGTCGTTCGACACGGCCTGCTCTCCCTGCCTGACATTTTTTCTTTTAATCGTAGAGATGAAGCACCATCGTTTATGTAAGAGCAGGTATAAGTGCAGCCATTGTTCCGTTTAAAAAGCTTTTTCTGCGCTTATGTAAAAAGCAGCGGGTACAAACGGAGCCGCACATGATCATTAGCGCTGACATTTAAACGCGGGCCAAAAAAAAAAGACAGAAAAATAAATAAATAAATACAATTAAAATAACCTTATCAAACGCCAGCTTGGCTCGAACCGTAAACTCTGAGCGGGAAAGACGTTCCGTTTTTTTAAACTGACTTAATTGCTGAGGTTTGTTCCACCTTTGCTTTTAGCAACACCATCTTATAATTGATTATTTTTTATTTTTATCCTAGGAGAAATGCACGCTTTTGTTCGATTTTAAAACAAAAAAAAAGCCTCATTCAGATCTGGATTTTTGGAAGGCAGGAGTAACGGGTATGAAGAGTCCATGCCAGGCCGGTACCCTGGACCCTGGGCATGTGGTGGGCATCAGAACAGTTTGCACCCTTGTGACAGATTTAAGAGTATAAAATATGAAAAATTAAAAATAAAAAAAACTCCATCGCTGTAAGGAACAGAAGATCCACCTCTACATGATCATCATTTTCAAATTTCTTTTCTGTTTTGTTTTTTAATTATATTTTTTGTTGTGTTTCCTAGTTTTATTTTCCTTTTTTTTTTTTGTTGTACTTTCATAAATTCCTACTGCATTCCACAATTTTTATTTTCTATTGAATTTCTGAATTTTATTTTCTTTTGTTTCTTAACTTTGTATTATTTTTTTCTTTTTAAATATTTTTTATTGTGTTTCTTATTTTTTTATGTTCTCTTGTGCTCAACATTTCATTCAACATTTTTATTGTGGATCTTAATTTTATATTTGTTTTCTCTTTATTTTTTATTTTTTAATTATATATTTTCTTTCCCTTTTTTTAAAAAAAAAAAAACAACTTTTTTTTAAAAAAATGTAAAATGTAGTTAAATTTAGTTTTTAAATTTTTATTTTCTATTGTGGCTCAACTTTTTTTTTCAGAATTTCATTTTCTATTATGTTTATTAGTCTTTATTTTCTGTTTTTCTTTTCTTTTTTTGTTTCTTAATTGCATTTACTATAATGCTTATTAGTCTTTCTTTTCTTTTCTTTTTTTTTGTTTCTTAATATAATTTTCCATTATGCTTATATTATTATATGCTTATATGCATTTTCTATTATGTTTTTGCCTTTTTGTTTTTGTTTGTGTACCTTAATATTGTTGGACTGGTGCCCCCTGGGGACTGGGCATGTGAGGGGCACCAGACCTAGTTGTCTGTAGTTTTTATAGTATAAAAAAGGAAGGGCCATACTGCATTAAGAGATCAGTAAAAGCCATTTAGAGTATGGCCAGGCCGGGGGGGGGGGGAGGGGGGAGGATGAGGTGGAGGAGGAGGAGCTTTAAACCCCAATAAACCAATAGAATCGTACAGTACGGAGATTATCTGCTGGAGAAATTCCCCTTTTGTCTGACTGGCGATGCGATTAATTAAAGCTCCAGATCGCCGAGGGAGTTACTTTTAATGAACGGAACAGATGCATCTCAACACACGGCTTAATCTATTTAATAACGAATTAATCACTGTTCAGAATCCTCGTATAAAGAAATAAGAGAAAGTCAGATCAGTCTCGGGAAGCCATTTCTAATTGTTCTTAAAAAAGGGAATCATAATTATATAAAAAGTCAACAGACGTGCAGGTTCAAAATCAGTACTTAAGATGTCTGAACATTATCTCCTATTTATTCAGAGATACTGTAATAAAATAAAATAAAAAAATCTTCTCTACTTATTTATTTATTTATGGTTTTTAACTCCACCCTTTCCCATTTGTCTTTAAAAATATTTTTTTTTAAATCTAAGTACATTCCGGATTATTATGTTTAGTAATAAGCTAGCTGTGTTACTGTGTTGCCAAATAATTACATTTCAAATGCATTTTTTATTGTGTTTTTTAATTATATTTTCTATTGCTTTTAAATCAGTATTTTTGTGTCTGAATTTATTTTTGTTTATTGCATTTTTTATTTTTATTTTCTACTGGGTTTATTATTTGTTTCTATTGTGGCCCTTAATGTTTTATTCTCTGTTGGGTTCCTTTAATTTTATTTTATATTGTGGCACTTAATTTTAATTTTATTTTTCCTTTTTTTGTTGATTGTGGACCTTAATTATTATTTTCTATTTTTACTAGTTTTTTTTGTCTATTGTGGTTCTTCATTTTTATTTAATTTTTTATTTTTACTAGTCTTTTCTGTCTATTGTGGTTCGTAATTTTTTTTTTCTCCAATGTTTTTGACTATTGTGGCTCTGAATTAAATTTTTTATTTTCTTATTTCTTTTTTGTCAATTATGGTTCTTAATTTTTTTGTTTCTATTTTTACTTGTTTTTTTTAGTTTTTTTCTGCCTATAATGGATTATAATAAATATTTTTTTTTCAAATTGTATTTTTTTCTTCTATTTTTTTCTTTTTCCTAATTTTTTTTAGTCTATTGTGGTTCTTCATTTTAATTTAATTTTTTTGTTAGTTTTTTTTTAGTTTCTATTTTTTCTTTTTTGTTAGTTTTTTTCTGTCTATAATGGATTATAATTAATATTTTCTATTTATTTTCAAATTGTATTTTTTCTTCTATTTTTTCTTTTTCCTATTTGTTTTTTGTCTATTGTGGTTCTTCATTTTAATTTAATTATTTTGTTAGTTTTTTTTTGTTTCTATTTTTACTTTTTTGTTAGTTTTTTTCTGCCTATAATGGATTATAATTAATATTTTTAATTTATTTTCAAATTGTATTTTTTCTTCTATTTTTTCTTTTTCCTAATTTTTTTTAGTCTATTGTGGTTCTTCATTTTGATTTAATTTTTTTGTTAGTTTTTTTTTGTTTCTATTTTTTACTTTTTTGTTAGTTTTTTCTGTCTATAATGGATTATAATTAATATTTTCTATTTATTTTCAAATTCAAAATTTCATTCTTTTTCCTAATTTTTTTGGTCTACTGTGGTTCTGCATTTTCATTAAATTAAATATTTTTTACTTTTTTGTTAGTTTTTTTCTGTCTGTGGATTATAATTTAGATTTAAAATTTTTCTCCAAATTCTTTTTGTCTATTAAAGTTTTTAATTTTTATTTTCTATTCTATTTCTTTATTGGATTCAGTTTGTGTGCTTTCCCGTGTAATCTGGCTTTCAGCGCTCTCTTTGTGGTACTTCCTTCCTTACTTCCTTCCTTTTGGGGTGTTTTAGAGAAAACAATAATGCAGAACTGATCATTTCCTCTCTACATGTCCTGATCTGACTCTGATTTTCCTCAACATGTTTTCTCTTTTGCCTTTTTTTTGTGTTTGTGGGGGTGGGGGGTGTGTGGGGGTGGGGGGTGATTAGGCATGATAATATCCTGGCTGGATCTAAATCACAATTATTTCTACAGATTCTTCTTCTTTATTATTTGACTTTATCGCCAGTACCTGCTCGTCCCG
Organism: Parotocinclus spilosoma; assembly: GCA_033117975.1. Taxonomy (NCBI): domain Eukaryota; kingdom Metazoa; phylum Chordata; class Actinopteri; order Siluriformes; family Loricariidae; genus Parotocinclus; species Parotocinclus spilosoma. The sequence continues at coordinate 5,289 of JAVSBV010164949.1, read as the reverse complement.
TTTTTGCTTACAGCATTAGTTTTCCATTTAAATGCACAGGATCGCTCAGGGCCACCATTAATAATCACAACAAACACGGCACAATAAGCTCTATTTGGGCACAACAGGGTTCATGGGGTACGTTCCTCAGACCTGCTGAAACAAATTAAAAAAAAAAAATAAAACACTGCTAAAATATGTTTAGAAATGATTTGGTTATGAAACTCATAATAACGAAAAATATATAACAGATACAAAAAATTCAGTTCCTAATTTAATCTTCAATTGTGTTCTATTGTGTTTATTTTATTTTCTAGTATTGGGTTTGTTTTTTAATTTATTTTATTTTTTTATTGTGCTTCTAAATTAAGCTTTTATAACAGGGTTCATCTTTTTATTTTGTACTGTGCTTATTTTACTGTGTTTATTTTTTTCCCCTTTTGTCTCTTAATGTGTTATTTTTGTATTATTTTTTCCTAATTACTTTCAGTTTCTTAAAATCGTATTTCCTAATTTATTTCCGAATGTTTTTCTAATCGTTGTTATATTTCACAAATTGTTTCATATTCTATAGTTTTATATTTATTTTATATTTCTTACTGCAATTTTATTTTGTATTGTATTGTATTTTTAATTGTTTCTTAATTTCTCACGTGTGGTTAATTTTAATTTATATTGTGTTTCCTCATTTTATGGTCTTCATTTATTATTATTTTCTCTATTTATTTATAGAAAATAAATAAAACAGGGAAAATAAATGAGTAATGTTTTAAACTGTTTATTTTCTAATTATTGTTCTATTTTACTATTGTCTTAAATAATTTTTTTCTACTTTGTTTCTTAAGTTTTATGGTCCTTATTTATTACTATTTTATTCCTATTATTTGCATCTCTTTATTTTAAGATTTTTTTAATAATTGTGGTCGTATTTTATCGTTGTCTCATATTCTATAGTTTTATTTTTTATTTATAGAAAAAAAATGAAACAGGGAAAATAAATGAGTAATGTTTTACACTGTTTATTTTCTAATTATGGTTCCATTTTACTATTGTCCTAAATTTGTTGTTTTTTTTACGTTGCTTTTTAATGTTTATGGTCCTTATTTATTACTATTTTATTCCTATTATTTGCATCTCATTTTTTAAAGATTTTTTTTTGATAATTGTGGTCGTATTTTATCGTTGTCTTATATTCTATAGGTTTATTTTTTCAATTTTTCTATTTTGTATCCTAATTTTATTGTCTATTCGTTTTCTCTAAATGAAAATATTAAACTTTTAATGTGTTTTTTATTTTTATTTTCTATACAAACGATAATCGATAAACATGTTGCTGAACGCCCTAGCAGTCAGGAACTAGAGCGAGGTTCCTCACCTGGCCGACGCCCTGGGATTGGGGAACGTAATGAAAGTTTTTTATGTACAAGGCCACACATTTTTATATTTATTTATAATTTTTACATTTTAGAATCAGACGCGAATCAGACAGACCCCCCTCCCCGCCCCCCCCGCCGTCCCTCCGCTCCGAGCCTCTGACTGATGGAACTCATCACGAATAAGATTGGCACTACCCGTCTCGGAGACGCCACTGAAAATAACACGGGGCACGCCGCAGCTGCGACCCAGAGGCCCGAGATGATCGCTTTCACCTTCGTCCTGCATCCCATCTCACCTTATACGCACCAACCCGACAGAACCCCGTGGAACCCAGAGCGTCACGTCGTGTGATCTTCGGCCGGGGCGGCCGGGTCACAGGTTCGGTCACAGGCCGATCACAGAAATCCATTCCTGCATTACAATACACACCTACAGCCGCCCTGTTTATAAACGCGACCTGGCAAGATATTCCCACAGCGCTCCGGAGAGATTTAAAATAGAAACCGGGCTGCTTTCGATGCCTCTGAGATTTTAGGGCGTGGGGACGGCGTTGCGTCTCGGCGGAGCCACTGAAAGCGCTAATTGTTGGGTTTGGGTATTCTTATGGAGGTGTCGGAGGAACGGCAGCGAGCTAAACGCTGATGATTAGCATTCTCTACGCGTCTACGCTCTCGGGTTCTAGATCAGCAGATCAGGCTTTTTATGCAAAATACACAAATCCCTGCAGCCGTATAATTATAAAGTGATGACATCAATAGCTTTCAATAGGCTTTGTCCTGGATGAGCGAGAATCATTATTCTCCATGCATACACACACACACACACACACACACACACACTCCTGATGCGTGAGGAAGGAGGAAGTGCAGATCAGCACTGTTTATCTAACTCCCATATTTAACATTTTTCTGTACTGGGAAGAAACAGGATCTGAAGGTACAGATAGAAAAGATAAAACAGGTTTATGTTACTCTAAAATCCCCGTGTACTTTTCTGCATTAATGCTGCATCACAGAAGAGGAAATGACCTTTAAAAAAGGGTCCGGACCCCACCCCGACCTCCGGACCATGATACAGCTTGGATTTTGGACGTGTTCCTCATAACAGTCCTTTTTTGATCTTTAATCCTGATTGCTGAGCACCATCCCTGTTTCCATGGTGATAGTCCATCCTTTGAACCAGGAGAAATGGGTGGAGCTTGTGGGCGTGGTTATAACACAAGGTTAAAGTTATAAGCGGTATTAGTGAATGTAACTCTGGATTATAGAGAGAGATAAAGGTGAGATAAAAATCCCTTACCCATGTGTTTCTATCAGATACTGAGGGAGGGGAGGGAGATCACCCCTGTTCAGTTTAGTTTTTAAGACTGAAATTCCTCCCTTGAATTTCTTTTCTTTCTGTCTTTTGTCAGAAAGAAAAGAAACGTTTTTTGACGTTTTCTTTGTATCATTCATCCAGCCTTTATTTATCTTTCTTTCTTTCATTACTTCTTCCTTTGTCCCTTCTTTCTTTTTTTGTTTTCCTTCCTGTTTATAATTAAGTATTTTTTATTTCTTGCTTCTTCCCCCTCTTTGTTTCTTTTCTTTTCTTTCTTCGTCCATTTTATCTTCCTTCCTTTCTTTCTTTCACTTTTATTCTCTTCTTTTTTTCCTGTGTTTTTTGTTTGTGATTCAGTATATTTTATTTTATTTTTATTTCTTCATTTCTTTCTTTCTGAGGGAGTAAAGATCTTTCAGTTTAGGTTTCTTAGGACTGAAATTCCTCCAGATTCCTTAAATTTCTTATTTTTTTGTCTGTCTGTCTTTCTTTCTTTCTGTCCTTCTGTCTTTGTTTTTCTTTTTTCTTTCTGTCTTTGTCTTTCTGTCCTTTTGTCTTTGTTTCTGTCCTCCTGTCTTTGTTTTTCTTTTTTTTCCTTTCTTTCTGTCTTTGTTTTTTGTTTTTTTTTTAACTTTTTTTCTGTCTTTGTTTCTGTCCTTCTGTCTTTGTTTTTCTTTTATTTTTTACTTTCTTTTTTTTTCTTTCTTTCTTTCTTTCTGTCTGTCTTTGTTTTTCTTTCTTTCTTTTTTTCTGTCTGTCTTTTTCTTTTGTTCTTTCTTTGTTTTTCTTTCTTTCTTTTTTCTGTCTCTTTTTCTTTTTTCCTGTCTTTTGCCTTTATGATTCAGTATCTTTTCTTTCTTCCTTTTCTACCATTATTTCTTTATTCTTTTTTCTTTCTGTCTTTGTCTTTCTGTCCTTTTGTCTTTGTTTTTCTTTTTTTCTTTCTTTATGTATTTGTTTTTCTTTTTTTCTGTCCTTCTGTCTCTTTCTTTCTCTTTATCTTCTTTCCTGTCTTTTGCCTTTATGATTCAGTATCTTTTCTTTCTTCCTTTCCTACCATTATTTCTTTATTGTTTATAAACACCTGGTGATCATCTGGAGATCCCCTGATCTTCTTTGCTCCTCAAAGACAGCGGACGGGCAAATCTCATTACCGGTCATGAACTTAGAATTTCTGCCTTTACTTTCTTTGTCCTTTGCCTGAAATGTTTTAACCTTAAATGTTTGTTTTTAATCCCGATCCCGTCTCAAAGACAAAAGCAATAGAAGAAAGGCTTACGGGCACTTCCAGGGCATCGACCAGATGGCACGGTGCCCGTTCATTACCTAATAGACTCATGCTGCCCAGAGAGATCTTAGACTTTGCTTATAAAACTCTACAGAAAGCCTGAGCTTCGGGTCCTGCCTGGGCGGAATTCGACATGTTCTCCACATCTCTGTGCTCATCATTGTGTGGCACGGAGCGTTGGCACCTATTTTCTAAGAAGTCTTTATTGGTTCTGTGGTCTTTGGAACAGATCGATGAAAAGAGCCTCAGAATTTTAGAACGCCAACGTCCCAGATGCTGCATTTCCTTTCAGGGTTGCCAGATCCAGACAATTCCAGTAGTGATACGAGGGACACTAACAGATAAGCGATAGGTGCAGGACCTCTCATGGCAGGATAATCAAGTCTAGTGAAATTTCTAACATCTAAGGCCTAACCCAGGGTGACAGTGGCAAGGAAAATCTTGGACTTTTGGAACTGGCTGAAAAGGGGACCCAGGAACGTCTCCGCAACTCCCTGGCTTTTCCGGTTGCCAGATTTTTCTGCAATTGAGCGTTGCTGGTATAGCTGGGTTCCTAAATATTCCATCGTTGTGAGTAGAACCCACGTCCCTGCGGCGGCAGCGGTCGATAACCAGACCGATCACGCCATTGGTCATTCGGACTAAGTGTACGCCGTAGAACCGATACTAAACTAGGGGCCGTTTGAGAGCCGAAACCGCCCTTATAAGAATTCCCCAAGAGTTGGGCACCTGAAATGGTTTATGCTTCGTCACCGGAGGCAGCCAGCGCCGGAAAAATGATTAACGCTGCTGCTCCGGGTTTTAAATTAAAGCCGTAAATCTGCTCGGTGTTCTAACGAGACCGAGAACCTGCTCACATCGGCTACAGAAAACACAAATAAAACGCAGACAAGATTCGGAATATCTTCTTATCTGGGAGGTTCTGGTCCCTGGAGAAAGAACACTTGGAAAACGGGGAACGGTCGTTGGCAGACGATGTGGCACGGCTCTTCTGAGTGGAACGCTGCCTCTAGAGGACGTACGGAGTTTCGCAGATGATCTGAACGGTTACACAGGGCTACCACAGTGGCTGCTCAATGAGCTCCAAGTTCAAATAAGCCCAAGATCAGATTGGATTGGCATCGGTGAGGCTCGTGCCGGTGCCAGCTGCGCCCGGTAAAAACGCTTCTTCACGATTTAAAGTGCGTGTCCGTGATTGGATCGCCAAGAACTGTTGGCTTGCACTAATGAGGGAGTAGGGATAATAATGAGGGAGTAGGGATAATAATGAGGGAGTAGGTATAATAATGAGGGAGTAGGGATAATAATGAGGGAGAAGGGATAATAAT
>JAVSBV010164938.1:0-14246 GCA_033117975.1 Parotocinclus spilosoma | reverse complement strand
ATTTATTACCCCACACTCTCACATTTATTACCCCACACTCTCACATTTATTACCCCACACTCTCACATTTATTACCCCACACTCTCACATTTATTACCCACACTTTCACATGTATTACCCCACACTCTCACATTTATTACCCACACTTTCACATTTATTACTCCACACTCTCACATTTATTACCCACACTCTCACATTTATTACCCCACACTCTCACATTACTGTATTGTACTGTATTAATGAGCTTGATAAAGGTTATATAATCTAATCTTTTACCCATGTGCTCTTATTAAATACTGTTCAATGATCTTTATTAGAGGATCATCGTTTATAAACATTTGGTATAAACTGGAGGGAGTTCCTCTGATCATCTTTCCTCCTCAAACACTCAGTCTGTTATGAGGGGGAAGAAGGTGTTGGGCACTGGTGGGATGGAGAATATGTGGTATTTAGGGACGCCTGTGAGATGTGATGGATGGAGGTCAGTCCCGGTGGAGGTGGCAGGAGGAATCAGGAGGACAGATGGTTTCTCTGAGGGCTTCCACTGATGGACAGCAGTGACATTCAGAACGACTCCTGATTTAAAGCCCTTTGAGATTTAGAGGCGTGAGATGTGATCTGATCTGAACCTGACGGTGCAGCGACAAGGCCATGAGAGGAAATAACCGTCCTTAGTGCCCGGCGAGTCCGACTTTGAGAAGGTCCGTTCTAACCATAGGTCAGGTTTCATTAGATCAGCGTGATCTCTAAACGTCTCCAAACACTGACCCGAGTTCTGAGGGAGTGGAGGCAAGCTTATGGGATCATACCCTGCTGTTGTGTATTCATTACTTCTTTTTATTCTCACAGGTCGTTTATTTAATGTTTCTTTTTCTTTTCCGTTGCTTCCTTTTTTTCTTTAAAAAATTTTTTCTCAGATTTTAGTTCCCTTATTTTTTCCTTTATCTGTTTATTTCTTTCTTTCTTTGTTTCTTTTTTTCCCTATAACCGAACGTTTTATTCTTTGTGTTTTAGCTTATGTTTCCTTTATTATTTTATTTCTTCCTGGCTGAGTTTTGATTTTTCTTTCTGGTTCTTTTCTTACAGTTTTTTTTTCTTTATTATGTTCCTTCCTTTTATTATTTTTCTTTCTGTTATTTCTATTAGATGTAGTTATTTCTTTTCTTTCTTCCTTTCTTTTTTCTCGCTTTCTTTCTTTTTCTTTCTTTCTTTCTTTCTTTCTTTTTTTCTTTTCTTTCTTTCTTTTTCTTTCCTTTTTTTTCCTTCTTTTTTTGTTTGTTTTTTTCTTTTTCTTTCTTACTTTCATTTTTTCTCTTTCTTCTTTTTCTTTCTTTCTTTCTTTCTTTCTTTTCTTTTTTTTCTTTCTTTCTATCTTTCTTTGTTTATTTTTTCCTTCTTTCTTTCTTTCTTTCTTTTTTTCTTTTCTTTCTTTTTTTCTTTTTTTTTCTTTCTTTCTTTTTTTCTTTCTTTTTCTTTCTTTCTTTTTTTCCTTCTTTTTTTGTTTGTTTATTTCTTTTTATTTCTTACTTTCATTTTTTTCTCTTTCTTTCTTTTTCTTTCTTTCTTTCTTTTCTTTCTTTTCTTTCTTTCTATCTTTCTTTGTTTATTTTTTCCTTCTTTTCTTTCTTTTTTTCTCTCTTTCTTTCTTTCTTTCTTTTTTCCTTCTTTTTTTGTTTGTTTATTCTTTTCTCTTTCTTTCTTTCTTTCTTTTCTTTTCTTTCTTTCTTTTCTTTCTATTTTAACATTTTCTTTCTTTCCTTCTTTTTTACTTTTGAAGTTTTCATTCTTTTTGTATTATTATTATTTTTTATGTTTATTTTATTTTAACTCCTGCCTGTCTTTGTTGCTTCTTTCTATTTTCCTTTGGGTTCTTTTCCTTTCATTACTTAGATTTATTTTTCCATCCCTTATTTATTTGGAATTTAAATTACATTATTATTATTTTTTCGTTATTATTGATCTTTTCTATTTTCTATCCACCTGTTTTTCTTTCTTGGTTTCTTTTCCTCTTGGGTTCTTTTGTTGATGTTTATTTCTATATGTTTTTTATTTATTATTATGGCTTTGTATCAGTGTAATTACTAATTACTGTAGTGTTATTCAATAAACAGAAACAGAAACATTGCTTGCTTTTAACTGTGTGTCGTTTCCTCTGAAGCTCTTTTGTTTTTAGACGTCTGACAGCATGTTGTTAACTTACGTCTCCGTCTCTCCGTCTCTCCGTCTCTCTGTCTCTCTGTCTCTCTGTCTCTCTGTCTCTCTGTCTCTCCGTCTCTCCGTCTCTCCGTCTCTCTGTTTTTAGACTCAGACGTCCCACAGAGAGAGTCTTTATTTAAAAAAAAAAAAAACGACGTTTATTTTTATTCAGCCTGAGATTCAGTACAGTTAGGATTCTGTTGGTAATATTATGGGATGGCAGCAGGTTAAAGGAGCAGGCCCACATTACAGTGTGTTTATTACATTTTATATCATTATCTTTTATTATTTTTTATTACATTTATTTTAAAATATCGACTTTTTTTTTTTACACTTGTATGTATCGGGGGTTTCATTTTTACTTACTAACTAATTTTAATTTATTCACCTATTTATTTAACCTTTTAATTTAATTTTTGTTTATCACCAATCCCTGTTTTTCCCTCCACTGTTATTTTTAGGATTTTTTTTTCTTTCTTTCTTTCATCCCTAGTTATTTTTTTAGTTATATTTTTTTAATTCCTTATATATATATATATTTTTTTTTAGATTTCCTTACCTTTAGGGAGATGGAGTAGCATTCCGACGATCTTTGGTAGTGGCGCTGCCCGAGCTTGCGTGGCACTAACCAATCTGGGCACCTAATATGACTTGTGATTCTCTGTCAGTATTGCTGGACCTTTGTAGAGAGACCCTAAAAAAAAAAAAAAAGAAAGCGTTTAGTAGCGCATTATAGCGTAAAAGCAGAAAGACACTTGTGCCAGCTGCTCGTTGGTAATGCCAGCGCTGTTCTGTGTGCTCCTCAGTGCCGTCGTGGGCTATCGTAGCGATAGCGTTCGTAGCCGTGGTGCTGGTCGTCTCCTGCTGCTTCTGCATCTGCAAAAAATGGATCTTCAAAAAGAAGAACAAGAAAAAGGGCAAAGACAACAAGGGCAAGAACGCCATCAACATGAAGGACGTGATGGACGGAACCCGGACCGAGGTACAGGCTCGTTATCGTTAGCTTAGCTTATCTATATCATAGCACTGCGTAATGCTAGTCTAAAACGATCTACTAATTACCTCAGATTAAACGGAGATGAATTTATTCTCGCATTGTTTTGTTAATGATGCTGCTTGATTGATTGCTGGCTTTAATTACAGGATTGAAAGCTGACATGGTAAAAGCACTTTCACTAACGAGCCGCTTTTCCTGTTATATATACCGTATCTCTTTGTTCGTTTAGTTTTTAAGTTAATATAATTATATGCTGGACGACCCGGAGAAATTATGCTATCGCTAACGATCCCCGACCCATAACGAGCAGCCCATTATAATTCCACTTGTTATTATCGTTATTATTATTATTATTATTATTATTATTATTATTATTGATATTATTATTATTATCATTATTATTATTATCGTTATTATCATTATCATTATTATTATTATTATTATTATTATTATTATTATTATTGATATTATAATAATAATAATTATTATTTTTAATATTGATATTATTTTTATTATCATTATTATTATTATTATTATCATCGTTATTTTTATTATTATTATTATTATTATTATTGATATTATTATTATTATTATCATTATTATTATTATCATTATTATCATTATCATTATCATTATTATTATTATTATTATTATTATTGATATTATAATAATAATTATTATTATTTTTAATATTGATATTATTTTTATTATCATTATTATTATTATTATTATTATTATTATTATTATTATCATCGTTATTTTTCTTATTATTATTATTATTATTGATATTAGTATTATTATTATTATTATCGTTTTTTTTTTATTATTATTATGATTACTATTATTATTATCTTTATTATTGTTATTATTATTATTGGTATTATTATTGGTATTATTATTATTACTATTATTATTATTACTATTATTATTACTATTATTATTTTTATTATTATTACTTTTATCATTTTTGTATCACTTTTAAATCATATATAATATATTATAACATAATAATATAATAATTTTTAGATATCAGATTATTCCTTAATAATATTATAGATATTTAAGCATAATGTTTTTACTTGACTTATATATTAATTAATTATATTTATCATATTATTTCTATATGATGCCATTTTATTTGATATTATTTACATATTTTATTTGTTTTTATATCATTTTATGATATCATGGTAATATTTATAGATTTATTGTAGTATTATACTATATTTATATCCTGTTTTATATATTTTCTTTTTAAACATTGTATATTGTAATTATGTTGTTTTTTTAATATATTTTATATATTTAAGTATCATATTAGTTATATATCATATTTAATATATCTTAATGTTTACATATCATATGATTTCTATATAGTATAATTATATATTGTATATTTAAACACTATTATATATATATAAATGGTATTATTACGTATTAGTATTCAGATCTCTGATTTTTGTTTTTTTATTTGTTTTTGTTTTTTACCCACTTCCTGTGGTTTGTAACTAAGAGCCAGTTGCTATAAACAGCATTTCCTGCTGACCTGACCCTGGGTTGGACCCTTGGTTGGTTTGTAATGTAAGACGGTACGGTACGGTACGGTACGGTACGGTGTGGTTACAGGATATGTCCCGGTTAGGAATCGGTGTATCCTGTACCCTCTGAATTCCGGGACAGGACCCGTCATGTAATTAAATTAAATCAGCAGTGTGGGTTATTTCTCCGGGAGCGTCCATACACACGTTCTGCTCTGTGTGTGTGTGTGTGTGTGTACAGTGTGTGTGTGTGTGTGTACAGTGTGTTTTAATTTGTGTTTCTTCCTTCCTTATGTCCTTCCTTATCTATGTTTTGATGACTTGTCGGGATTGGCGCTGGCGGTAGGTTCCCCTCTGCTGTTGGATCTTCTTTAGCTTGCTGCGATGATGTAATGATGATGTAATGATGATGTAATGATGATGTAATGATGATTAGAGCCTCTTGATGAACCTTAGACAGGAAATGATGTAATAATGCATTGTTAATGTTCAGTACATTTTATATATATATATATATATGTGTGTGTGTGTGTGTGTGTGTGTGTGTGTGTGTGTGTGTGTGTGTTCACACATATCTATATCTATATATAATCTGAATGGATCTGAAGCATTCACACAGCAGGCTGAACCACGGTCACCATCATATTATATAAACAAAACGTATAAAGAAACGAACTCAAAACAGGCGAGAACAAAACCAAACAAATTATATATCTATTATATATATCATATAAACTTTATAATTTATATTTAGATCTATCTATGTCATATATAGCATCATTTCTATATTTATATATCAAATATATTTCTTTAGAGGTAGATAGATAGAGTGTATTATTTATATATGATATATATGATTATAATTTCTATAGATATATATATAGTGGATTATTATTATATGATATATATTTTTATTTTTACATAGAGTGTATTATGATTATGATTATATATTTTTAATGTTATGTATCGTATATATTTATGTTTATATATAGTGTATTATTATTATTATTATTATTATATATTTTATTTATGTATACAGTATATTATATTATTTACATAGATATAGTGTATCATTAATATTATGATTATATGATATATATTTTATTGATATATATACAGTATATTAGTTATATATCATATATTATTATTTATATATATATAGTGTATTATTATTATATATTTTTATTGATATATATACAGTATATTAGTTATATATTGTATATATAAAATTATGTTTATATATGGTGTATTATTATGATTATACATTTTTATTAATATATACAGTATATTGGTTATATATGATATATTATTATTTATATATATATATATATATATATAGAGAGAGAGAGAGTGTATTATTATGATTATATATTTTTATTGATATATATGCAGTATATTAGTTATATATGATATATATTATTTATATATATATAGTGTATTATTATGATTATTTTTTTTATATATATATATACAGTATATTAGTTATATATGATATATTATTATTTATATATATATACACATGTATATATAGTGTATAATTATGATTATATATTTTTATTGATATATATATATATATATATATATATATATATACAGTATATTATATATGACGTTATTAAAATGGCTGTATTTGATCTTGTTATCAGTGATAATTGTTTCGAATCGTGACAGACGAGCTCGTTAAGATTTTCATTAATTAACGTTAATTAAGAATTGGCCGGACCAAAGGTCCTAAAGTCCAGAGTGTGGGGGAGAATCTTAACGAGCGTCCCTCTCAGGACCATTTGGTTCAGCCTATTGTTACAGGACGTCCCATCTTCACTTTGCTTTTGCTTTTTCTATCTTTCTCAGTATTAGGTTTGGCTTTTTTGGGGGGTTTTGTGGCCAATCAGAATTTAAAGTCTAAGGTCATGGTGGACCTGCCCGTCTCGGAGCATAAGTTTACAGCCACGTCGTCACTTTAGCCTTCATTTTAACCTACCAAAGAAGGTTAAATGTATCGATGCCCAGTGATGGACCAGTACTCTGTTTGGACTCCTATTCCTTAAGATTGTATCTGATAGGCTGGTTTGGGAACTCTGATGGCTTTATGATTTCCTCCGGGAGAAGAACATGGTTCAGATATAAATCCACGATTCAGAAAACACAAAGAAGGCTTTAGAAAGTGAGTGAGTGTGAGTGAGCTTTCGATCAAATTAGTGATGTGAAGCCGAAGCTCATCTGAGGTTCAGACTGCACTTTCTTCTGTTATTCCGGTCGCTGTTAAACAGAAAGTGACAAATGAGCCCTTTTATCAGGGCCCCAGACGCCCGGCGATGACGTTCCGCAAGAAAAGACTAATTCTCTTAAAAGCCAGAGGAGTGTTTTCCATTGTTCTGAAACCGAGCATGAAAAGGCAATCCCATCCAATCCACCGTCCATTCAGACAATCAAAGCAGGTTAAGAAAGACACGGCTGGGTATAACATCGACAATAGACACAGGCTGACTCGTCCAACCTTTTCAGAAGCACCCTGAGATGTCCTACACGGGCGCTCCCGCATTAATAAGGCCTGCCGCTAATTCTGAGAAAGATCTGACGCATTTACCGTTTACTCGTCTTTATTTCATTTATCCCTTCTAAATTCTCCACCCATTCTCTATTAGGGACGGGTCAGGACTGCACAGGGTCCAGTCCGGTCCAGTCACGCCTTTATAATGCGTGCAGCATGTGGTTTTGCATGGACGTCCCTGCTAAAGAGGACTAAAATCTCGGTGTACTTTTCTGCATTAATGCTGCATCACAGAAGTCTAAATGACCTTTAATCAAGGGTCCGGACCCGACCCCGGACCATGATAGAGAGGGGCTTTCCAACCCCATGTTTCGTGCCTCTGAGCTCAGAGAAGTGGGCGGAGCTTGTGGACCTGGTTAGGGTCCTACGAGGCTTGTTTTTTGGTACAGTAAAGTTTTAAGCGGTATTTGTGAACGTAACTCTGAATTGTAGATCTTGATAAAGGTTGGATAAACTGATCCATTACCCATGTGCTCCTATCCGATACGGATGAACGACGGTTCTGAGGGAGGGGAGAGAGATCACCCCTGTTCAGTTTAGTTTTTAGGACTGAAATTCCTCCAGATCCGGAATGGTTTAATGATTTTATGGTCCGTAGAGGCAGAAATATACGTAGGATTGTCTAACATCTAGAATTCGGGGCTTTAAAACAAAGCAGTGTGGCTGCTTTGTCCGGGGTTGCTTCCCACCTTGCACCCTGTCTTGCCAGTTAAGTTCGTCGCACGTGTGTCTGTGGGAATGCAGCGAGGAACCACTTGTTCACAGAGAAGGATTGGAACTCAGACCACAGAAAGAAGGAATGGAATAAAAGGAAGGATCAGACCTTTCTTAGTCGTGTCTGATGAGATAAACTCAGAGCTGAACAGCAGTTATATTTAACAGGGGTGACCATGACCCACTCCAGATTTGGATCTCTGATAGCTTTTTGAGCAGATCATTTTCACCTCTGTAAGATTGACTTTGTAGATGCTTGTTAAACCTGCACTCTCTCGTCTCCGGCGACGGGCAGGACCCCCCCAACCCAAAAAACAGGGTTACAATAAAAGGAAAGAATACCAAAATATCAATTTTGCTCTGGTTTGCGCCGATGAAACACCGAGTTTTACCACAAGAGGGCGGAAAAATACATGTCACTGTTAAGCGCTGCCCTATAAAAAGGCTCTCAGAGGCTACTTTGGCTGGCGTCCATGTTTTTAACACATTTTGCAGTCGGTATCATTGTACTACGAGAAGCAGAAGTGTCTTTTGTTAGATCCAGGTGTCTTGGAAGTGCCATGTAGACAGGAGTATGTCCCAATACTTTTGACCACATACAGGGACATGTCCCAATACTTTTAGCCCCATAAAGAAGTATGTCCCAATACTTTTGGCCACATACAAGGACATGTCCCAATACTTTTAGCCCCATACAGAAGTATGTCCCAATACTTTTGGCCACATGCAGGAGTATGTCCCAATACTTTTGGCCACATACAGGGACATGTCCCAATACTTTTAGCCCCATACAGAAGTATGTCCCAATACTTTTGGCCACATACAGGGACATGTCCCAATACTTTTGGCCACATACAGAATTATGTCCCAATACTTTTGGCCACATACAGAATTATGTCCCAATACTTTTAGCCCCATACAGGGACATGTCCCAATACTTTTGACCAGATCAGGAAACACATATACGAGTCTGACTGTCTGTTTGGAGTTTGCATGTTCTCTTTTTTCCTAAAAAGGCTCCGGTTTCTTACATTTCACAGACATGCATAAGGTCAGCTGGCACCTCTAAAGATTTTGAGATGCATTATTTTGTGATTTTTTTTTCAGAATGAAATAAATTAAATCAGGCGTTTTGGGCTCTTAACGATGAGTCACGGCTCGACTGAAGAGGGACGACACTGAAGATCAGTTTGAGTCTCGTCAACCAAAATTAAGTGACTGATTTTGTAGCTGGTTTTGATGTTAGGGATCAGTCAGAAATATTACGGGACGATTATACAGCATCAGTAGCTCCTTCTTTTCTCTCTGATCTTCCCCAAGACGTCGTTAGACCCGGATTTCATTGCATTGTAAAAGTCAAAATTGGATTCTGAGAAATCAGATTGCGTGTGTTTTTAGACGTTATCAGACCCTAAACTTGTCTGAGGAGTGTTTTTATCAGGTCGTACAAGTGCGACGTTTCTCTAAAGTCTTAATAAATGAAGGCAGGATTACAGATTTATCACTGCAGGACACACTGATCCGTCAGCAGGAAACAAGACAGGGCAAAAGATTTAGGAGAAATTGATCCGTTTGATGATAAGAACGGGCGCTGCTCTCAGGCTATGTTACAAACCTTACCTCTCCGTTCTGTTTAATGTCTCACTTAGTGTAAGCAATTTGTATTTGTCCTCTTTTCCCTTAAACGACCCACAGTTTGCACTAATAAATAAAGCACATCAGCTTCCACTGGCTGCTCTATCAGGAATGGCTTCCTTCTACTCATTCTACTAAATCCGTCTCATACAGAGGCCTGTCCCAATACTTTTGACCACATACAGAGGCGTGTCCTAATACCACATACAGAGGCGTGTCCTAATACTTTTGTTTACATACAGGAGTATGTCCCAATACTTTTGACCACATACAGAGGCGTGTCCTAATACTTTTGACCACATACAGAGGCATGTCCCAATACTTTTGACCACATACAGGATTATGTCCTAATACCACTTACAGAGGCGTGTCCTAATACCACATACAGAGGCATGTCCTAATACTGTTGACCACATACAGGATTATGTCCCAATACTTTTGACCACATACAGGATTATGTCTTAATACCACATACAGAGGCGTGTCCTAATACCACATACAGAGGCGTGTCCTAATACTTTTGACCACATACAGAGGTGTGTCCTAATACTTTTGATTACATACAGAGGCATGTCCTAATACCACATACAGAGGCGTGTCCTAATACTTTTGGCCACACACAGGTTTATGTCCCAATACTTTTGACTACATACAAAGGCGTGTCCTAATACCACATACAGAGGCATGTCCTAATACCACATACAGAGGCGTGTCCTAATACTTTTGATCACATACAGAGGCGTGTCCTAATACCACATACAGAGGCGTGTCCTAATACTTTTGACCACATACAAAGGCGTGTCCTAATACTTTTGGCCACACACAGGTTTATGTCCCAATACTTTTGACCACTTACAGAGGCGTGTCCTAATACCACATACAGAGGTGTGTCCTAATACTTTTGATTACATACAGAGCATCAGCACCTTTGGAGTATTTTATAGCGACTGAAAAAAAAATCAGCGATCGCTTAAGCGATGATTTATCGTCACACGCCGAGTTAAGATTAAACACATTTAAGGGACTGAGGAGAGAACGGGGCGAGTGGGGAGGAGGAGCCGAGGTCTGAAATTCGTTTAATATTAACCTTCGAGAGGGAAGTATGGAATAATGAGAGTAATAAGACGGGCGTTTGGAGAGAGAGAGTATAATTTATCCCAAACACTAAGGATGGAACGATGTAGCAATAAAGCAAAAAAGGAAAATACTAATAACAAAGTCAGATTTATTTCTATAGAGCTTTATTTTTATAACGGAGCATCGTCTCAAAGTTTATAATAAGCTTTATAATATTATATGATCTTAAATAGCCAATCCCAAATGGAGCAAACCCTATGGCGACAGTGGCAAGGAAAATCCCTGAATATAACAGGAAGAAACCTTGGGAGGAACCAAGACTCAAAAGAGTTTGGACTCTGACGGTCCACAGTCAGATAGATTGTGGACCAACTTAGGAAATGTTTTTATGGCCAAGCGCAAGATGTAGAAACTCAGGGTAACCTCTGAGCAACTAAAAAGGCCTCCCTTACTAGGGCGACAGCGGCAAGGAAAAACTCCCTGAATGTAGTAGGAAGGAACCTTGGAAGGAACCAAGACTGGAAATGAGGACCCGACCAACATGGGTGGCCTAGATGTTCATTGTGTTAGGGCTCGCGCTGTGAGCCCGTTTTCGTTTTTCGCCGCGGTGTGTTATTTCACCACGCTCCCTTACTGTTCCTTCCATGAACTTCTGAACTCCAGTATGAACTTCTGGTCTCCACGTTCCAAAAACGTCGGGCGGGTAATGAGGTAAGAGCAGCGTTCAAGCAAGGCTTCGAGTGTTTGAGGAACAAAGATGATCAGAGGAACTCCCTCCAGTTTCTCACCAGATGTTTATAAGCGATGTTCCTCAAAGAAGGGATTAAGATATTTTCCTCTTTCCGATTTGTCTTGCTCTAAAATGCTCGGACGTCCCTGAAACAGCCAGGTTACGTTGCTCTAAAATCTCGGTGTACTTTCCTGCATTAATGCTTCATCCCAGAAGAGTAAACGACCTTTAACCGAGGGTCCGGACCTCACCCCGTACCATGATTGAGCCTTGCTTTTGGATTTGTTCCTCATAACAGTCTGGATTCTCCTTTTTTCATCGTTGGTCCAACAAAGATTGGTCTGAGCACAATCCCGGTTTGCGTGGTGACGGTCCGTCCTGGGCGTCTCCGAGCCCAGAGAAGTGGGCGGAGCTTGTGGACCTGGTTAGAGTCCTATGAGGCTTGTTTTTGGTACAGTAAAGTTATAAGCGGTATTTGTGAACGTAACTCTGTATTGTAGAGCTTGATAAAGGTTGGATAAAAATCCCTTACCCGTGTGCTCCTGTCAGATACGGATGAACGACTGTTCTGAGGGAGGGGAGGGAGATCACCCCTGTTCAGTTTTACTCTTTAGGACCGAAATTCATCCAGATTCGGAACCGTTTAACGATATTATGGTCTGTAGAGACAGAAACATCTACAGTAAACGTTTAGTGATCAACCGGAGGGAGTTCCTCTGATCATCTTGTGCTGAAACCAGAACCTTCTGTAGAAACTGGACCCTGGGATTTTTCTGATGCACACCTAACAGATCTGATTGGTTCTTCCTTGCCGGGCAGGAACCTTTTGTGAGCTGAGGTGGAACCTCGATGCTCTCAGCTGATGTAACGTGGAGGAAGTTCTGCTCCTGCTCTCACGGCTTCCAGCTTTATTACTGACTTTATTGGTTTCTTTGACCATTTTCTCCACTGGGTGTGTGTGTGTGTGTGTGAGTGTGAGTGTGAGTGTGAGTGTGTGTGTGTGTGTGTGAGTGTGTGTGTGTGTGATCAGGAAAATAGCTCTGCTGCAGACCCGTCTCTTTTCTTTATGCTCCACTCTCCGGTTCTCGTTCTGCTTTACCTCTTGCTCAGGTTGTGAATTTGGTTTATTCGCTTGTTCTTCATATCTCACTTTCTCCTGGTCGCTGCTTTTTTTTCCCTCCCCTTCACTTTATGGATCTATTAAAATCCACAGCCTGTTTGTTTGTTCTCTGAAATCTTCATGAATCATCAAATTCCATCAAACCTGAACACAAATCTGGGCTTAGGCTTCTCTCCAAACGAATCCTGAACTATTTATTACTGCACCAAAAAGGTTCCAGTTCAAAGGTTTCAGTTCCAGGACCGATAGTTACAGGTTCCTGCTTCCCCTGATCAAAAGGTACCAAAGCGTAAGTTCCGAAATCCTGTTCAGATCTCCGAAACCAAATATTGTAGTTCTAGTACCAAACATCCAGCTTAGAGACTAAAAGGTATCCAGTATCTGTTATAATCCAGGAACTATTTAGTACTGGAACTAAAACCATTATTTATTATATTTAAAAACATTTTAACTAAAACTCAACATTTGGTACTGGAACCTTTAGTAATAAAACTGGCTTTGGTACTGGAACTGGAACCTTTACAAATAAAACACGCTTTGGTACTAGAACTGGAACCTTTACAAATAAAACAAGCTTTGGTACTAGAACTGGAACCTTTACTAATAAAACAAGCTTTGGTACTAGAACTGGAACCTTTAGTAATAAAATAAGCTTTGGTACTGGAACTGGACCCTTTAGTAATAAAACAAGCTTTGGTACTGGAACTGGAACCTTTAGTAATAAGCCTGGCTTTGGTACCAGTACTGAAACTTTTAGTAATAATACAATTTTAATTTTAAAAATGTCCCATGAACCCGATTGCTTGTTTCTTCCGTGGATCTGGCAACCTTGAAACGATAAGCAGCCCCCCTGAAACGCCCTGACAGATCCAGACGGTAAAAAGCTTCCCACGGGGCGGAGCTGGTTCACCGGATTGACGGATCAAGACATCTGGAGAGGCCAGAAGTACGCTGGGCAGGATCAGATCTTCTAATCCAAGTCTTTGAAACGAGGTTATCTGTAGATACGTATCCGGTCTGTTGGTCTGTTGGTCTGGTCACGTAAACAATATTAAGTCCAGATCTGCAAACGTTTGAAGGATCTCAGAATGAATCAGCGTTTCATGGCTGTTGTTTTTTTTGGAGGAAGAGAAACAGCGAGACTGTTGGGTCAAACCAACGATGGTGGACTTCAGGAACCGTCCTGAGGCTCCAGCTGGGGATTTCAGACTGACTGTGTGTTCTCTGAACTGTCTGAAACCCTCAGGCAGGGCCTGCAGCACCGTTCTCTGTGCCCCAAAATGGACTGAGGAACCATCAGGCAGGAGATGAAAGCCAAAGACATTTAAGACCTCCCACTTTGGCGTCTTACATTAAAGAGCTGAGATTCAGGCAGAAGGACCTCCTCCTCTAAAGGTTCCCCAGAGGGACCAGAACAACGGTACTTACCCGTTATGGACCGGTACTTTTTGTCCGGACCTCCTGCTGCTTTCATCTATTATTTTATTCCATTCTTCCTCCAAATACGCCTTAAGATGTGGAACTGTACGGGGTCTCATTCTCTATAAGGGACAGGTCCGGACTGCACAGGGTCCAGTCCAGTACCCGGACCCTCTTCTTCCACAGTCATGCCTTTATAACGGGAGCAGCATGTGGTTTTGTTTTGTCCTAAAATGCAGGGACGTCCCCGGTAAAGACGTCGTCTTAAA
>JAVSBV010164919.1:0-14251 GCA_033117975.1 Parotocinclus spilosoma | reverse complement strand
TAAGCAAATAACATTACACGTATATAATAGGATTTGTTTCGGTACTTTAGGATTTGGTCCGAATAAGCGGCTGGTCCTTCCTATTAACCAGATTCGACTGTACTCTATACAGCTACACTGTGTACAAATATTAGGGGATAATTCAATTTGAAATTTGAATTTTTGGGAGCAGTATATACAGTATAAACTGACTCACATACACTTGTCTAGTTTCTGTTTCATCTAGATGATCTGCCATGCCGTTCGTCTGTCTATAAATACATTTTTGAAAACGCTCATCAATCACTCGTGTTTCCAGCTGTACCTCTGACGCCGTTACGTATCGTTTGCACACAGTTTTTCTGTGAAAACTCTATATACTTTATATTTACATTACAGTAGCATTAAAAGACCATGTTACTATGGTCATTTTAGATGACGTTAAACAGCGCATACCTGTATGCAAGACCATTTAAGGACGTTGGTGAAAAAGATATTTAGGGAAACCATGTTTTTTGTTATCCTACCTCGACTGTGATTTCAAGTTGTAGAATGCAAAAAATGGAAATTAATAATAATATGCCATTTCTAGCAAACGGTCCTATAACAACTGTTGCGTGGTAGGCAAGGAATGATTGATTTCCAAGAAAAATAATTAAACACATAATAATAGTGATTTTCTGCTGGAAAAGGGGCAAATGCATTTCTCATTCTCTTGTTATGTGACAGAAATAAAAGCAGGTGCTTTGCTCGTTTGTAAATTTCCTCATTTATTCATCTGCAGTAACCCCTATACTGGGGATCCAGTTCCTGCAGGGCCTCCATGATTCACAGCTAGAGTCAATTAAAAGTAACCGGCAAGCCTGCTTTCATGGGATTAACCCTGGAACTGAAAGAGAGCAACCTAGACCTTAGAGGAACATACCAAACTTCACAGAGGCAGTCATCTGAGATAAGGACTGACCTTGGATTCTGGAGCTGTGTTCTTAAATTGGATTTTTAAACTGTTGTTAATGAAACGCCCCGTCTCCTGAATAAATGTATGTGCACCATGCTGCTCTGCATCGCTAGGGCGTAATGTCTCATAATCACTATACCTTTTACATTTTAAACTCAAGCAATCTTCTCTCTGTGAATATGTAAATAGTGCACTGCTTTTCATCATGCAATCATGTATTGTATAATGAATATACAGGAAAATTGGGTATAAATAGCTGTGACACAAGATCTCATGACCACCTGCTGTCCGAATCCCGCTGCTCCACCACTCTGTGTCCTGCAATTGACTAATGCCTTAATGACTAATGCTATAATCACCTCTCGGACTGTGACACACAATTTGCCACCCACACACTGGCCTCGATTTTCCAATACAATATCACCTGGAAATGTAGAGCTATATCAGTGGAGCCAACGTCATCAAACATTGGCATCAAACATCAAAACATCATCCAGTAAGGCTCCTTCCAGTAATGCCTAAAACCAACATATTTTTTAGTCTTGGTACATGAGATCATTTTTAGCTTTGACACCAATTTTGCTGCTTCTATCTACAAATCTTGCATGTGAGGACATTTTGGAGATGTACAGCCACTGAGTGTGGTCCATCACAGGTAATGGAGAACATCACATAAATCAAATCTGAGCGTGAAATAAAATGATTTATGTCTTTTTTGGGGGTCGAGAGAATACTAACTTTGCGGAATTTTTTATGATCAGTTGAAATGAAATTGTGCCCTACATACAGTACTGTGCAAAAGTCTTAGGACACCTATAGATTACATTAAGTTTGGCCATCCATCCATTTTCTTCCGCTTAATGTATATTATGAATACAAGTTTTTAATTCTTTGTATATAACAGTCAACAATATGTTATAAATGCTCATTGTAACATTGCTAAAACAACAAATTTAATGGTGACCTAAGACTTTTGCACAGTGTTTTAACATGTGTCAGAAGCAAACATCTGTATTATGAAAAACAGCTAGATCAACCAGAAACATTCTAGAATTGTGTCTAGAAATGGCCATAGAGGAGAAACTCTCGTTTATTAGCTGTAATGCAAGGTAGTGGTTCTATTATAAGTTAAATTTGTGAGGTGGATGTATTGTGCAGATAAAAGGAGGCATGAAATAGTTGTTTTAACCAATCTTATTTAGTCAGAGGCATAGGCTGGAATTCATTAGGGGCAAATGAAAGTCACCTCTGAATGGGACACTCAATCTTTGTAGGTTATGGTGGGTAAACAAATGAGTTACAATAGGACAGGTACATACTTTTACAAACACAATTTAACACACACAAACACAAATTTGTTACAAACTCGCAGAGAAAGTCAACGACACAACCACGAGTAACCTACACAAAAAATCTCTAAACACATCAACCAAGTTAATTCCTAAATTTTCCAGTTCAAACATGAGCTAACAAACAAGCAGGAACATGTCCGGCAAGATATAATGCTCACAAAATTTAGGAGATAGTTCAAAATAAAATATTGAGTATAAACAGTCAGGAATGACCCGCCTCTGCTCATATTTATACAAGTTTTTTTATTCTCTATCACAATTTCTTATACGTTTTAAGACCTTGATCGTTAAAGTGAATGGACGTTTATTAGATGGACGTTAAATGGGGCACACCTGTGTATATAAAACACCCAGGTGTCCCATTCATTCATTTATTAATTCATTTATTATCTTCCGCTTAATCCACACAGGGTTGCGTGTGCCCATCCCAAAACTCTGGGCGCAAGTGCAGGAACAACCTTGGACAGGGCGCCAATCTATTGTAGGCCACACACACACAGGCATGTACACAGTAAAACACTAAGGCCACTTTAGATACACCAATTAATCTAACACGCATGTCTTTGACTGTGGGAGGAAACCGGAGTACCCGGAGTAAACCCACACAGACACGAGTAGGACATGTAGACTCAACAAAGGACCCAGTCACAAAGGACTCAGGCCGCTCCACCCTGGGATTGTACCCGGGTCCTTCTTGCTGTGAGGCAGCGGTGCTACCCCACCGAGCCACAGTGCCGGCCCCAGGTGTCCCAATATATAAAAATTTAAGATACCTCAACACACAACAACACAGTTCTCTCCTGCATGTATTTTTCATCATTATTGTTCTTTTGACATTGCTTTTTACCAAGATAATAAACAAAGAAATGTACATGTATACCTTCCTTATAAGTTTTTAATAAATTCATTGAAATAAAAGAGAACATAATGTAGTATTATTTGTAAAAGGCTCAACTAATGCACAGAGCCTAAGATC
This sequence comes from Parotocinclus spilosoma, assembly GCA_033117975.1. Lineage (NCBI taxonomy): Eukaryota > Metazoa > Chordata > Actinopteri > Siluriformes > Loricariidae > Parotocinclus > Parotocinclus spilosoma. Next base: position 10,986 of record JAVSBV010164919.1, on the reverse strand, counting down.
AGTGGAGAATTAAACAACTTAATCCAATCTCCATCTGGATTTAATTTAAAGGCATAAATCCCTAAGTCTTTACTATTATAAAACACCACCGAGGTGAAAGGTAAGACATGTCTCCTCTGATATAACTCAAGCCAAGCTGCTCATATAACATCAACGCAACGAATCAAACTCTTCATCTCACCAGTATTTGATGTCTGATACAATCAACGAAAATAATATAAAACCCAAGAAAGATGAAAAATCCAAGTGATATCGGTCTTAACACCACATGATTAGAGTAATTTCTTATCCAGCGATTGCTTGGGGACAAAAATAATGCATAATGAAATTTTAAATTTCTCATAGTGAGTATTTGTAGTAAATTAATTTACACTTTTTAAAGTTAAAAATCAACAGGCATGATTTGACCATGGATACTTAAATATTTACCTAACACAAACCCTGTAGAGCCATTGAGAACATCTATTTGTAGCAAAGTGACATAAAAAATCCCAACAGGCAATGGGAAAATCAAAGTAAGATTTATTTCTATAGTTATTTCTTTTTTAAAACAGAGCATTGCCTAACAGCTTTAGACATATCAATGTCCACTGACCAATGTGTGCAAGCCTAAGGAAACAGGAGCAAGGAAAATGTTCCTAAATGTGATAAGGAAGAAATTCTGATTGGTCCAAGAAAAAGAAAATGGACCATACGTCCGAATCAGTTATATGCTTATATAGAATTATATTATATAAAATTATACACAGTAATTCCTCCGCAGTTTGTCGAATTCGCTTCTCTCCTAGTTTGGACACTCATTTGTTAGGTGCTTTATATGCATAACTTTATATTGTACATATATAAGTAAGTCCAGTTAAATCACCATGGATCTTTTTAAGGTAAGTGATAACAGCCACAAAATGGAAAACCAAGATAAAGCCTAAAAACCGATGAATTTGGATAGAGTTTTAATAAGAATTTTGTACGGTTTACGTAAGAAATACTAGTCTATTAATGCATGCTATGCCTTATACACTGGAAGTCTGGAATGGATTAATGCAGTTGACATTATTCTTTATTGGAAAAATATTTTTTGTACTTTCATTTCTGGCACCCGACCTGCCAAAATCTAGAGAACATAAGAAATAAATAATTTATAGAGTAAATAATAAATAATACATAGAATACACTGTCGAATGAAAGCAGAGAATATAATATATAAAGTCTCTGGGCATTGCAACTCTAAGTCAAATCCACTGTGAAAGGTTTAGTGAACAAGACGTATTCACAGAACAACTCAAGATGTCTGGTGTCAAGACCACTCACACAGTGACAACGTTTCAGCAACTGCTCACACTGACAGCTCTTTACTGCAGGTACTCGCAGCTTTATGTCCACTTTTATGAGAGCAGTGGGCTTCACGGGTTATAAATGGAACTCAGTGACAGGCAGGTCGCTAAGTAAAAACAACACTCAATTGTAAGCTCAGTGTGTACTTACTTTTATTTTGCCCAACAAACGCATTGGCTTTTTCAAGATTAAAGTTTTCAGATAAATGTGTTTATGCTAATCCAATAACATCAAATATCTGTGTAATGCAGCCACAATTATGAAACAAAAAAAGATCATTAACACAAGTTTTATTAGTATACGGGTATATATGATGTGATAAATATTTTTTTGCATGACGATGCAATGCCTGCAGCACATTCCAAAAAAGTTGGGACGGGGCGATTAAGGGCTACAAATGAAAAAGCTAAATAATGATGTGATTTCAAGTATGTTAAAATATGGTTAGAGTCATGATTTGGTTGTTAAGGTGGTAAGCAGAAGAGCTAACCCACAAGGGTTAAATATTTGGGATTCCCCATCAGTTTTAAGAACTAAAGAAACCTTTCAGTTGAGAGGTGAAACATCTTTAAGAACCAAAAATATGTCCAGTTGCCTAAAGTCTACTTCATTACATTATACCAGGATAGGAAAGCTAGATCACAACCAGTGAAGCAATTCTCTTTACACATGAATTCAACACTTACAGTTGGATGGTGCCATAACAAACTTGATTAATGACTGGTTGGCCCAATGTGCTGTGGTGCATCATGAAGCATGAGTGCACCAGATTGCTTTTTAATGACGTTTTTGTCTCCAGAGATCCATGCCTCATAGGACCAAAAATCTTGTCCAACAGGACAATCTCCCACTATAGCCCTCAGCATGACACATGTGAGTACCCCCTCACCCACCAGTGAGAAAATCAGATCCCATTTGAGGAAGATGGAAGATGGAACCCTGCTGTGCATGGATTTATGCCTAATTTGATGCCTTTCCATCTCACACGCCACCTCGGGCAGTTCCTTTTCACTTTCTAAGAGCGAGACTCTAGTTAAAGTGGCAAGGTATGCATTTCTTTATGCATTTTTCCTTTGTGGGCTGGGCCTAACTGTTAGAAGAGTTATAAGAGTCAGGCAGAGAACATTAACCCCAGTAAACCCAGACCAGTAAGAATAAGACTGATCTGTACTAGTGCATACAAATGATCCACTAGTAATAATTATTACTGTAGATCTCATGCTGAAGCACTAATATAATAGGCGATTGATAATAGCATATGTTCGATATTGGCTAAACAAATGTATCTACTGATGTCAGCTTTTAAGCTTAATGACTCAAATATGCCTTTGGTCCAACAAAATCAGGAGGGGTCTTCAAATAAGATGTAAACATGCAACAAAGTAATACAATTTGAACATAGTAGAGCCAACCATCATAATTAGCACTATTTTTGCCCCTCTTTGAGAGAGCTGCCACCAGATTAATAAAACAGCATCTTCCCACTGACTGCAGGTACAGGACGTCAAAACTTAAGCTTTAGATTCTAATATAACAAATCCATTCATATTTAATATACAATAAATGATATTTTCAACCCTCCCAATACATGATATAATACAGTACACAAAACTCCTCACATGATAACCCAAACCTTTTCACATATAATATTACTATAAATTATCCCAATGGTTTATACACACACACACACACACAAAAACAAACATTTTATTGTATTATTGTATTTATTGTTTATAACCATAATCTATTCCAGTATATTCTACTGTGCACCAGTAGGTTTGTTCGTTTAGTATAACAAACCAATAATTTCAGACTTTTATTCGTCACTTTATAACACTCTTTAGCATAGCTTTACCTTTTTCACCCTGTTCCCATCTGAAAAAGTAGTGCCTTGGCTGATACCTTTTTAAAAAAGTCAATTTCTGATCAAGCTTCTTAATACTGTACATGGGTCAACTTGGCATTCAGATTAAGCCTCCAGATCCAGCTATTGCTCAAGTGTGAAGGAGATCAGACTAAACGTTTTCAACGGTAGCCTATAGAAGCTGCTTCTAATTATTTCCAGTTATTTATACTGCTTACAAATGTCATGGATTTTCTGCTCAAAAACAACCTTACCTAATAGTTCATCTTTATCTAATCTAGCAGTGGCTGTTTTATAGCAACACAGTTCTGATAAGTTGGGTTATTAATTAACAACAAACTCATTAAAATGTAGACTTTAGAAGGTATGGTGGTAAGAATATAGCATATGAGAAACCCCTAAATGGAGAAAGTGCACAGAGACTTAGAGCTTACCCATCACTACAGGCTATAAAGCAAAAGTGCTTGCTAAAAGACTTTCCTTTTCTTTACATCGCTGAAGACACAAGCTTACTCATGATGGTCTACTCTATCGCTTCATGCTTAAAACCACAAAGAAATGACGAAGAATAAAATGCTGATTTTACTCCTTCACAAACATACATAACAAACTGTAGTATAAGCTAACAGGCTGGTTAGAAGTAGGGTGACCAGACGTCCTCTTTTTCCCGAATATGTCCTACTTTTGAGACCTAAAAAAATGCCTTAAACATAATACATATACAGTGCATTGTGATTAGAATGACCACTCTGTTCCATTCCGTGCCATTCCAGGTTTCTCTGTATCGCAAATGGCTGAAGAGGAACTTTTTCTTTTTTTTATTATTATTCTTTTTTTACTTAGTCTATCACTATTACATTCAAAAATGTCAGTGTATGTTTTTGTTGGTGTACATATGTTTTTGTTAGTGTACTATGTTGTTTTGTGCGGTTCAATAAATGCAATTTGTTTACACCGATAACACCCCACGCCCCAAAAAAAGGTGTCCTCCTTTTCAGAAAACACAAATCTGGTCACCCTAGTTAGGAGGCAAGCTAGTCACTGGATGCCATTCAATGAAAAGTAGCCAAAATAGATGTACATTTCATTACACAGCATGTGTTCACATTTCCAAGTACTGATACCTGTTCTTTTTACAATTTACAAACTTAAAAATGATCCTAACTTGCTTTAGTTGTGGTTTGAATGTTTCTGTGAGTTTTCATCATCTGTCTTTGTCAGTCTCTAATAATTAAGTAGTGAATTGCATAGATTCAATAATAAAACCTAGGAAAAAACACAACATCTGGAATAAGCATTTCCATTGCATTTCAATAAGCATTTCCATCAGGGACTTAGCCTAGTGGTTAAGGAACTGGACTCTGGGGTTCAAATCCCGCCTCTGCCAAGCTGCCACAGTTGGGTCCTTAAGCAAGACCCTTAACCCACAATTGCTTGGATTGTAAGACTGTACCAGTTGTAAGTCGCTCTGGATAAGGGCGTCTGCTAAATGCTGGAAATGTAAAATGTAAATTTCTGTGGTGACCAGAAGCCATGCCCCAGCAATGCCTTCCCATTAGATCATCACATCAACCCATATACATGGTTAACATTGCCTCTATCTGAGGGAGGAAAGGCAAACCAGGGGACCCTTGAGAGCAGACACATAGATAAAACAGGACTGTACAACATTTTAGACAGATTTTCAAATGACCTACCTGAGTTTTTGTAAACCTTGGTCAAATACACACAACAATGTCACTCTCACTCTAAATCGAATTAAAAAAATGTGGTTAGCACTGTGATGATTAATTCAAACCAACACCTCAAAACTATACAAAAGATTCAGCCAGCCGTGGCATATTAACCAATTCTTTAGTACAGAGTCTCCATAAGATTGGCCTACATAGTGTGGAGAGAGATCTGTGCTAATGATGGGGAGGTTATGGGCTCAAACTGTAGCACAGCTAGAGAGACGCTGTAGGGCCCTTGAGCAACGTGCTTGAGCCCCGGCTGTTAAACATATGCTTGGGTTTCATCCTATGCCACGTTTTAGTGCTTTTAGAGAAATTAATAGATAAAAAAGAGGCACTGCACATCAACACCAAAACCTTGCACCATATGGGGCGAAACTAATGTTACAGGAGTACATCAGGGTAGTGTTTCATCAGTTTTAGCTTAATCCAATAAAGATGTGAAAGTATAACACACACTTTGTACACTACATGTCCATGTGCACTGCATGAATGAAGCCCAGAACCACTAAGGAAAAGAGAATGAGGTCTGAATGAAGCTTGCATAAGACCAGAGTCAATAATCCATTATTTCAGTCTAAGAACCAAAAAGTGTATGTTAAAAGGCCATCTTATTCCTTCCTCCTTCTGGAGAAGGCAAATAACTTAGGTTTGCCCCCTTTATATGGACAAAAGTATGCAGGCACCACTTTTAATTAGTGCTCTCTCTTATTTCAGCCACACTCACTGCTAGGGAACGGTTTCTCCAGATTTAATTAGTGGGAATAGAATGGGTTGGGCACAACACTCCAGCTATTTTTTTACACTTTTATAGGCTTTAAAATTTTCGTTTACTAATCTGTCCTAAACTCTTAAGTCAGTTTTACAGAAATGTATAGAAATGTATAAAAATGGTTTGCCAGCTTTGATGGGGAACCTGATCGGCTTGCACTGTAGATCACATGCCTTTGACATGAACTGGGATGCAAATATTGAGCTGGGACTGTTTGTCCCATTTTTGTCTATCTAATAAACCTCATAGGCATGTTTTAAAATCCAGGCATAAACCTTTCCCAAGAGTAAAGACTGTTGTAGCAGCAAAAAGGTGTATACTCATGTTTTTGGATGTTAAATTTGGTTGTACACAAAGAAAAGTCACATTTTAAATTCATATAAATAAATCCATACATAGAGGCTGTGTACCGGGTTCAATCCCATGGTGGAGCAGCCTGGGTCCTCCCTGTGTCTGTGTGGGTTTACTCTGGGTAGTCCGGTTTCCTCCCACCGTCCAAAGACGTGTGTTAATTGGTGTCTCTAAAAACGTGGCCATTAGTGGGTGACTGTGCGTGTGCCCCTACAATGGATTGGCACCCCGTCTAGGGTTGTTTCTGCCCAAGTGCAAAGATTTGCCAGGTGGGCACCGGCTGGCTCACGACCATGTGGATTAAGTGGAAGAAAATAGATGGATGGATGGATGGATGGATGGATGGATATAGAGGCTGTCAGTGTTAACTGTACAACCAGACTAATCAAGACAATTTGGTGATTCTAGTGGAGATTATTTCCAACACTTTCGTCCTGCCACTGCTGGACCTTTGAGCATAGCCCCTAACCCTCCACCTGCTTGGATGGTACCTTGTAAGACTGCATTAGTTTTCTGCACGATAAATTAAGAGCATGTGTGCAGCTTATTATTCATATAGAGCTGGTCTGGATGAGAGCATCTGCTAAATGCTGTAAATGTCGTTTACCTTCCACCTAAACCTGTTTTTTTATCGTTTGATTTTCTGATATAGCTACACCAAAGCTATAAACTGAACTGCACAACCTGTTTGGCTGTTGGAATGAGAGACAACGGCTAAAGTATAAAAATGATACGCTCAAAGTTCTGAGCCTATTCTGTTCGTCCAGTTCGTTCAGATTTTAAATAGAATCATTAACGTTTATATTGAATATTAGGGTTTGAATGTAAATAATTATAAAAAAATAATTTATAAATACTTGGGTATTGGATATTCTGTTATTTTATGCACTAGATAGGGTGAAGAAAGAGTTAGAGACAGCGCCATTATCTCCTGCATGGCAATCATTTTAAAATAAAACAGGTCACTTTACATAACTTCAGAAAGATAAGTTCACAGTAAGACAAGACATGGTGGAAAAAAACAACAGAACATCAGTACTATTTAAGAGAATCTATGTTTATGATTTGTATACGTGTTAACGTGTTTAAGGTATTTGTTTTAAGTATTTTATCTTAGAGAGCCATTAAAGGTAGATTATTTAAAAATGATTCAAAACGATTTATTAAGAGATTTTACATTTTATTAGACCTGAAACCAAGGGGTGGGTAATAAAATGAAGAAATGAAATAAAAACTTCTCTGTTTATAACTTGCCCTGTTTATAGTAGGTTCAGGGTTTCTATCTGCTACATATGAATGTTTGCTTTCTTTTTCCCATCAAACTGTTTCCCTGTTACACCCTGGTACAGATCATTCCTTCTTGTTCTATTTGAAATGCAGTGCTGAAGTATAAAACTCAATAAATTAATTGATAAAGTGAACAGGATAATCTGATTTGTTGCCTTCCAAAACAAGAACCTTTTGCTCAGATGTGAAGGACTTGGGCACTAACTGATTCTGGCACCAGGAAAAGGCAAGGTGATTGTGCAACGCACTCAGGAAGCAAAACAATTTTTAGGAAATAGATGGACATTTTTAGAAGCAGGGGAATTACAAAAGTCATATAATTCAAGAAGAAAAGGAAGAAATCCAAGAAGATAAAGTCGTCAGTAGAAAGAAAAGTAAGAGAAAAGCATTAAAAGATAATAAAGTAATGTATTCCATGTGTAGAGTAAAAATGTCAGCAAATGCTTAGGAGCAAATGACTTGTTCTTAAAGAATTCTCAGAGTAATATAATTATTTAAAAAACAATTGACATATTATTGAAACAAAATAATTACAAAACTGAAGGATTAAAAAACAAAAAGAGTTTATATAAAGGTTAAACTTAAAACAGCTAAAAAAAAGCAAATCCCAAAAGCAAAAAAAGAAACAAACATAAAAAAGAAGAGTAAGAAAAAAAACAAAATGAAAAGTAGTGATAATCAGGAAACAGAATCAAAAAGACTAATAAAGCAAAAGAAACATCTGGAAAGAAAAGGCCAGGAGTTGGATTTAAGAATTAAATTAAACGAGGACAGCATCAAACAAATAAAAAATATTCAGGTAGCTAAGGAATGATTTCAAATGTTAAAAAAATATATTGGAGCAGGAAAAAGGGATATCATAAAAAAATCTATCAAGAACAAAAAAGAAAAGATTACAAAAATGAAAAACATTAGAATTAAGAATAAATTAGATAAAAAAACAGAGGCAAGACAAAAACTTGGTAATTCCCATTAGCCCTGGGTACTCCCTCACTCACTCACTTAACGTTATGAGATCAAGCCCAGCCCTGACAAACAGTGACTTATGAACCACTAATAGAACCACTTTATTTCAGTTTCATCAATACTGAGATTATTGACAACTATTTACAGCTGTTGTAACAATTTTATAAGGTCTAAACCAAGCATGTGTGTTTAGGATCTAGGAACCCTGGACCGTTTGGTCAGAAGTTCAGTACCACCACGGTCTAACAGCCATTGTTGGTTTAACCAATAAATGTAACTGTGGGGATCATGTGTGATATTTGTTTTACAAAGTCCACATGTTAGTGAATCTTTGGAAAGGTATGAGTTCTAAAGGGGATCATATGGACCATGGAGTGATATTATTGTATAACACAGCTCAGTGGGGATGTCTTATATAGCCCAGAGCATTATGACAGAGAATGTGTGTGTGTGTGTGTGTGTGTGTGTGTGTTCTGCTCTTCTGTTTATCTTTAGTGCTTTATGCAATGATGAGAGAGACATGTGTTCCAGTCCCTGATTAATCTTCCTGAGATCTAACCTCTCGTCCAGACATCAAACATCAAAGTGAAAAGCAGAAGGACTAACGCAGGATAATCTCATCCCGGCTCACATGAAACACACACGCACACACACAGACGCACCAAAATAGAAACCCGCCAGCTATCACAAAAATCTGACCGAGAGACATTATGAGAAACCCGAAGACGCTCCGTGGCTAAACTGGCTAATAACTGGCCAGGTGTGAGAATTTTATTATCATTACCTTAGAATAACTCCAATGAATTAAAAACGTTACAAAACCATTAACAGCCAATCACTGGGCCCTGAGAGAGAAGGTGCAGTGGACATCCTGTTTTATTTTTTTTAAGCTTTTTGATAAGACCTAAACAAGTAGAGCATCAATAACATAACCATAGATTTAAAATTATATTTGCATATGTACAATACTGTGCAAAAGATTTTTGAATAGAAGTTTTAGTGGTTAATAAACTTTGTAGTTCTATAATTACAGACCGTCGTCCTGTAATTAATTTCTCTATATACTTTGTTTGTTTCCTTTATTCTGTTTTCTAATGGTCAGGACCAACACATGACCACCACAGACCAGGTACTATTTGTTAACATGGTGGTGGATTAAAGCAGTGCTGCTGGAGTCTATAAGCACTATTCACTGACTCCCCACTTTATTAGAAACACTGACCTTTTTGCTCGACCTTGTAACTGTTACAGTCAGAGACAGCAGTTTAGTGGCTCAGAAGCTCAAGGGCTTGACCTTGTACTTCGCTTTTATTTACCTCAATTTCCCCTAATTTAGTCTGACATTAATCTTCAATGCTGCACTCGACACATTAATATGCAATATACACCACGGCACAGGTAGAGGCTTACAGATATGATTGTGTGATTGTGTGTGAGACCGTGTGTTTTGCATGGTTGTAAACTGGGCATTTTTGTGGTGTTCAGCAGCGTGTAACGTCAGCTTTTAATTCCATGCAAATTCCCCTTGTATGTTTAAGCATACATTTAAAGCCTGATTCTGATTCATCTGTTGCTGCTCAGTTTGTGTTAGTCATCCTCTAATCCTTCATCAGTACTCAGAATGCTGCCTACAGGATCCTGGTGCCTGAACATTTTTGGACTATTTTCAGTCCTGCAGTGACACGGAGGTGGTTTAAATCTTATATACTAATTTTTTATATTATTGTGTCTGTTATTAATCAAGGTCTGAACACATCTGGGTCATTCACAGACCATGGATGCTCTGGTCGTGGCTGCAAATAAATAGGTTTGGAATGGAATCTGTCAGTAATTTATAGTCCGAGCTAAATGAGCAGCTTCATGAACACTTTGCAATTCCTACATGCTTTGTGGAGCGCTGGATGAACCTTTTCATAGTCTCCAATCCTACAGATCTGTAAAACATTAGGAAAAGTTCATCGTGCAGCAGTTTGATCAGATCCTGATAACGGCACTGTGGTAAGGTCAGGCCGTTACTGTGATTTAAATGTCAAAGTATGTCAGAGTAAGTGTGCTTTTACAGATGTTTGTGCTAATTTTAGAAAAAAAAAAGGATAGAACAGAAGAATCGAAAACAAGGCATTATACAAAATTGTGTTTATGATTAGAAATTCAAGCGACACTGTCACTGAACTGAGGAAATGAGATCCTTAATCACGAGATCTAGTCTATAATGAAGAAAACTGAATGAGACGCAGCATATGACTGAATTTATTTATTTTTTCAAAAGACAAACAGGACAGGATGACTTAAGCTATGGCTGTTCAGCTAACATCAAAACATTAACAGTTAACTAAATAAAAAGAGCCCCTTTTTCAGGCGTTTAGATTTTATAAAGACATCAATAATACAGCTTTATGTGTGTGTAATTAATTCTAATGAGGTATCAGTTTCCTCAATTCCTCAAAGTATTGTAAAATAATAATAGTAATAAAAGTACATGAAAGAAGTGTAAAAAGACATTATTTCACAATAGTGAAATCTCTTTATTGGGACAGCTTTGAGACTTGGGTGGGTGGAGTGGCTAAGCTCTCCAAAATTACACCATTTAGACTATAATATAATATAATATATAATATAATATAATATAATATAATATAATATAATATAATATAATATAATATAATATAATATAATATAAT
>JAVSBV010164900.1:0-14252 GCA_033117975.1 Parotocinclus spilosoma | reverse complement strand
ACTGTCGCCCTAGGCTTGCTCAACTTGGGATTGGCCTTTTAGGACAGTGTAATATTGTGAAGCTACTTTGAGACAATGCTCCATTGTAAAAGGTGCTATATAAATAAATATACTTGAACTTAATAGGTAAGTAATATCTATGAATGTATTACAAAGGTAAGGCACTTTGCTTTATAAATAATGGTTTGCTTGAGTCTTGACTTTTGTTAGAATGTTTGTTTCTAACAAATGATGTACATTCAGTTCTAAATTATACTGGTCCCACCCAAACTCAATCAGCAGCTCTTGGGTCCATTGTCAGTGCCCAAACAAAGTTGGAGGAGTTCTACAAAATTACTGGAAATGTTTGTGTAGAAGTTAAAAAAAACAAGCGGCCAGTAACTGAAACTGGCAGTACATTTAACAGTGGTTGATACAATCATGCTGGAATGATTATTACTATTCTTATCAAAATGTGCTGTGTGGCTCAATCGACAGAGTAAACATCTGGGCAAATGTGTGCAGGAAATGTCAAGTACCAGTTATTTATAGCAATAGACGGAGAATAAATGTATTTATGCATCCCAAGCAACTCAAGCCCTCCATCCACAAAGAAAATTCTAAAGTGGTGACATGAAGCTTAAACCTCTACAAGTGAACACTACAAATCAAATTCGCCAAATCAGATTAACTATTAGTGTTAAACAAAGTGGCTTTAAATGTACTAAAATGCACATTTTTGTTACAGATGCACAGTTTGAAAACCAACTAATATATATCAGCTAGGAAGCCTTGGGTCTTGGCATTCATGTGAATGTTACCCTAATATTAGTATGTACACTACATACTTATATTATAGCAGATAATTTATGGTAATGGTATTTCCTAAGTGCAGTGCTTTCTTGTAGTAGTATAATTCAAACTGCTGTTTTTTTCAGTAATGGTTTAAGGAACCTGGCTCTGATGCCAAGGTGTTGACATGGCTTCCAAATTGCTCAAATCTCAATCTGATCAAACATCTGTGGGATGTGCTGGAAGTGTCTGGTGTTTGCAGGCCCTGCTTGGAAACTTGCAGGACAGAAAGGAGCTGTTGCTAATGTGTCGGGGTCAGGACACCTTGAGAGGTCTTAGTTATAGGTGGTTTTAATGTTAGTGCTGAACAGTGTAAGTGGATAATTGTAAGGCACATTCAGGTATCTAATAGACCTGTTTGTGGCTGTTATGGATGACAAGATAAGTGTTGATGTGGCATTTGTATCTAACCTAGGGCTGTCAAAGCCACTTTATGTTTATGGTATTAATTGCATTGTCTCAGCTTGACAATATAAGGCACAAGTCATTGTAAACAACAATGTCCACAATTAGTTAATAGTCCTGCAATCATCATCTACATTGTCTTCTATATTCAGCACCTTAAGAAATAGACTTGGTGGTTTGTGGTAAACAAACAACAATGAGCAACACACTGCTCATTACTGTGTGACAGTAGATTGTGTGCTGTTTCTAATAAAATATGAATATGATGCATTAAAAAGGTATGGTGCTGGTAATCAGTTTGATACAGGTTAAGACATAAGTGTTACTGAATAATTAAAATGTACTAAATGACTTCTGGTCAAGCTTATGTCTACTCGTATGGTCATTTAGTACTACTTTAATGGAAAAAAACTATTAGAGACAAAAATGTGATTAATGCACTGAACTATTTCAATCAGTTGACAGCACTGATTACAACTAAAGTTGTATCACCAATATACTAATCCCTTGTGTTTTCTTTTCAGTGCTTATAGAAAACAATGTCGACCACACTGTCCTTGGTTCTGTAGTTTTGAAACTTGGAAAAAGGGAATTGTTTTTATACTTTGAGTGAAAACACTTTCAGATTTGTTGCAGATTCATTCATCACACCATTTGTTTTTGGAGTATAATTGAAAGAAAAAAAACGCATTCAATCTTTTCTCCAGTGACACAGTTTTGTCCATTTTTTAACACATTATCAACATGCGCTGACCAGTTTGCAATCAGAGGACCGGGCCGTCAACCAAAATCACCGTAGTCACAGTCTTTTTATGCTAAATATAAAGTGTATTTTCACGAGAGAAAACACTGCTCAGCATATCTATCATAAACGTCACACTCCTGCCTGCCTGGAACCAACCAGCCTACGTATAGCAAACAATGTAACCATAGTGTAAAAGTCTGAAATGCATAGAGACTTGGCAATCTGTAACACATGAAATGACTGTGCACCACATTAACAACTTTGATGCTGTAAGCACTGTGAGGCTGCCCCAGCTGAAGTGGAACAAAGGACAACTGTAGGTCACAACCTCAAAACCAGATTCATTCACATCACACACACTTGAGCCCAAAGCCAGTTTGGGTCAGTGGACTTTTTTTTTGCATAAACAGGAACATGATTATGGACCACAAAGCAATTCTGAGTTCTGTACTCAAAATTATGGTCCTACACTTACAGTGCCTATTAAAGTTCACAGGGGCTTACACATTCAGATCTCCTATCTTACATGTGACTTACAGTATTTACATGTAATAGCTATTCTACTAGCTACCATTTCATCATACACTCAAGTGCCAATTATATAACATCGCTATATGTGCACTATACAAAAATCATTTTGACAATTAATATTGGATGCTTAAAGGAAAGAATAGTGCAATAAATGCAAAAAAAGGTTGCCAATACATTTGGTCCTAAATTCATAAGGGTAAAAATACCACCATACAGCACTGTACAAAACTGTAATTGACATAGTGAAGTTTTGTTTTATACAAGGCATAAACTATCATTTAACATTTTAGTACACCGTTAATGTCCTGAAAAAGTACTGACAGACGAGAATAACAGAAATAAAAGAATCCTTCAGCTGTCTTGTGTGTCTGTGTGCGTGCACATGTACACTCAGTACCACTATTACTGACCCTTGGTATAAATGGGTGAGATAAAGAATATAGAAAAATGTCTTTGTGGGTAATTTGCTTAAAAGTGATGAGGGAATACATTTTGCTTACATTTTTAAGATGAAAACTTTCCAAAAAATCCGAATTTCCGAAAAAAGTTCATGTCCCCAGTTCCATTTTACGTTGAGTTCTTTTGAGTGTTGGGAAATCTTAGGAATTACGTGGTCACCCCTAACATCAGTTTCATTAGAGTATAAATGCAAGGGGTGGTCAGGGGCTGTAGCGGTCCAAGACTAACATCTAAGCAAGCACTGATGGGAACACCTCAGAGAAGGTCAAGTATTCGATAACGCCACATGGTGCTCTGTGGAATATTGTGAAATTATGACAAAATAACACGGGCCTTGAGATTTAACACAAACTATGTATGCTGTCATTACAGCAAGAGAGAAAACATATCAACTAATAAAATTATCCTGATTATCTGACTGCAAATGACTTTCAAGAAAATGTACAAGAGCTTTCATATATATATATATATATATATAATCTGCCTGCCACTAAAATCTTCTTGCATACTGTTCCTAACTCGAGGCTTTCCACAGTGTTATCATGAAACCCTTTTCAAATCTTTCCAACCATGGTAGTTTTTTGTGTTACCATGCACTACTTCAGTAGTAGTGGAATTCTCAAGGAGCAGCTGGGTTTATTTGGACTTCATCATCATTGTTAAATTAGAATAATTTAACTTAAATTTTAAAAAATTATATTTTGGTTATGAGTGTTATAATGTTTCAAAACAGGTGGAAATTTTATACGTTATTTCAATTTTCATGGTTTAATGTGGATTTCAATAGTAGTATGATTTTCTGTAGGCACTGTGTATGGTCATTATACCATTGCTAAAAAAAACATTCACACACGTGTTGGTGTACGATGGTATCATTAACCACAAAGGCATGGCTTCATGTTCAAGTTCTTTTACCCATCTTTTCCAAGGGTGAGAATAATTTTGGGGCTGACTGCATGTTTCATGGTTCAAATGAGTATTTCTACCATTTCATTATCCATATCCTGCTGTGGGTGAGTTTGAGGCATCGTTTGCTGAGGGTGGGACTGTACTGGTGCTCTCCTCTCTAGAGTACTGCTGTGGAACGCGGGAACATCTGTAGAAGAAAACAACATAATAGTTTACCTCTGATTACATAAGTAGCCTGTGTATATACCTTCTTTTGTCTTCAAAGCAAAAGCAAAGCACCCCCCCCTCCTCCTCCCATCCTAGTGCATGTCATGAGGCAGGGTGTGGTGCATAACCCAAAATTCTCTGGCAGAGGTACACCCTAAACACAATGGGGAAGTGTTAGATTTCAGTTGTGTTTACAGTAAACTAAATAGCAGAATAGTTACGTTATGCATATATGTTTACAAAAACATAAAGGTGTTGTTTTTCTCATGTATAATACATAGTGTAATTGTTTTAATTTCTAAAAGTAAAATGTGTTTTTTTTTTTAATTTGATTTATTGGAGGAATGTGAAAAAAGGCAATTCCATTCAAAGGAGAGTTCAACAAAATATTTCTGTGTCCTGACAGTTATAATTGTGAGACTGAAAGAAAATTGGAATAAAGTCATACATTTTTAAAAAATATAACCGACTTGCAATCAGTGCATCTGAAGTTTTTACATAAATCAGTTTTATTTATTCCTCCCCTACTATTAATTAGAACATGCCAAATTACCCAATCAATCGCCATCTCTGGCCATGTGCCTGATCAATTGCAAAAGGGGGTGAATAGCAGTTGCTTTTTCCATCAGTAGGTGGCAGAATTCTACAGCTGCTCTAAAGCAGCAGTCACACTAACCATTGGCAGGTTGTGCCTCTACAAAACAGGCAGGGCTGCAGAACTGGCAATGCGTCTGTCTTCCACTTTGAAGCACTGAACCTGTAGACATACCTATCACGGGTGTGTCTGTTCCCTTATCTCCTACAGTCTGTAATCTCTGTGTTCTTTTTGATCCAACTCGGTCTTTTCTTCCTTACATTCAGTCTATTTCTAATTCTGCTTTCTTTCATCTTCATAAAATCGTTCGGGTTCGCCCATTCCTCTTTCCCGCTGCTGCAGAGACTCAGGTTCATGCTTTTGTCTCCTCTCACCTTGATTACTGTATTTTGCTCCTTTACGGTCTTCCTTCTACTTCCATTCGAATCTTACAATACATACAAAACTCTGCCGCTAGGATCTTTACACAAACCAAAACATTTGACCACATCACTCCTGTTTTATCCTAACTACACTGGCTTCCGGTTCATAAACGCATCCAGTACAAGATTCTACTACTGACATTTAAATCCCTCCAAGGTCTAGCTCCACTCTATCTCTGCAATATAGTTCAACGTTACACTCCAACCAGGTCACTGCATTCCACTGACTCCAACTCTCTCTCGGTCTCTAGGTTCAGGCTTTCCTCCATGGGTGGGAGATCCTTTACTGTTGCTGCTCCCACCTTCTGAAACTCTCTTCCTTTGTCTGTTAGGTCTGCTTCAACTATTAAAGAACTTAAAACTTTTTTAAGAAGAGATTTATTTTTCTTTATTTAATGTTTGATGTGTCTGCTTATCTTAAACTGTCTCAAGTTGTCTAAATTGTGTTTAGTTTTGTTGATACTTGATGTAAAGCATCCTTGGTTTTGAGAAAGGCATAATATAAATTAAACTTCTTCTTCTTCTTCTTCTTCTTATTATTATTATTATTATTATTATTATTGAACATAGACATGGCTAGTACATGACTATTACCAGCTTTACTTCTGTCTCAGAGGAGAAGGGCTATTAAATAGAGAAGAGGTTGTAGGTAGGGCTGTGTGATTGATCATTTAAAATAACTTAAATGTTGTTTTAACCATGAGTGTCGTGACAGTAAGTGCATCACTCACTTTGCAATAAACAGTCAAAGCACACCTTAAAAGTTAAGGTATTCACTGCGTCATGTAGCCAGGTAGGACTGACGTCTAAGAGTGCAGAGTGCAAGCGCTACAAATTAAGCATGTTAAAAATGATTCAACAG
This sequence comes from Parotocinclus spilosoma, assembly GCA_033117975.1. Classification (NCBI taxonomy): domain Eukaryota; kingdom Metazoa; phylum Chordata; class Actinopteri; order Siluriformes; family Loricariidae; genus Parotocinclus; species Parotocinclus spilosoma. The sequence goes on along the minus strand of JAVSBV010164900.1, from coordinate 8,286 downwards.
ATTGTGCCAGGACACAAGATACAGACACCACAAGCCTCACAGTCATTGTCATTGGAGGTGTTTTGGCTTTAAAAAGATGGATGTTGCTTAAAAGACAACAATTTGCAAACTATGTTGAAAATTGCTTGACCTTAGACAGCTCGAAAACTAATATATTCATATTAATAATGTTTCAGAACATAATGAAGATTATGGCAAAATGTGGGAGTCAGCTGTCCATAATAGGCTTAAGCTATACCAGATACCAGCACAAAAAACACTCAGCAGAATTATTACAGTAAAGTGCCTTAGGAGAAGAAAAGCAACAGATGGAAAGACATGATGCAACGTTGCCACCAATGAAACTGTGCAAGGTTGAGAGAGATGGGTTCATCATCTTTTCAATTCTTTACACCCAGTATAAAGACTGACAAAGTATAGTGTATTTACCATTATTGCCAAAATATTGTTTTTCTTTCTAATATCGCACACCCCTAGTCTTCATATTCTCAGATTGAGAAAGGCAAAGACAAGACAATACAAGACAAAACAAACTGCCGAACAAGGAATTAAAAGCTGTCCATTTGGCTGTTTAAATGGAAGCAAGTAGAAAAACGATGCTATACATGACTGATCAATAAAGATGCCCAGTGAAACTGGTGTGTGTGTGTGTGTGTGTGTGTGTGTGTGTTACCTGCGATTCGGTCAGGGATGTAGACAGGGCTGGGGCTGCTGATTCGGGTGCTAGCTGCTACGCTCTGCATGGCAGGGGTGCTGGATTTGCTTGTGTCCTGGCTTTTGTCCGTCTGGGTGCAGCTGTCTCGACTGCCCGTTTTGGAGTGAGCAGCAGCTGGCATGGGTGTGGAAGGCAGCACTGGAGATGGAGAGGAGGAGATGGACTCCGTCCTCAGAGAATCACCTCTGAATTCTGGCCCCAGTAACACTCCTGTATGCAACAAAAGTGAAGGGTTTAATCATGTGAGCTGTAAGTGAGGCATGTAGCAGTAAAACTAAGGGCAATAATTGTACAAGTAAGTTGTGTTTGGGTGGAACAGTGAAGAAGGGTTTACAGCGGTCACCTCACACCTCCAGACACCTCCAGACTGGTTTCTGCCTGTGCGGAGTCTGCATGGGTTTTCATGAGTCACGTGAGCTGTGTGCTATGTCCTGATTGTTAGCCCCATCCACTGTCCCCTCCCTGCCCCGCATTAAGGGGATTGATCTTATCCAAAAGGTTAAAAATATTGACTGATTACAGCATGCCTGTTCCCACCCACTAGTTGCGTGTCCTCTTTAATATGACATCTATCTAAAACATACTGCCAAAAATGAGGGGGTACTTAAAAATTAAGTATCCCATAATTCAATATTCCCTAGTTTTTTGTGATCAGAGTACTTGACAAAAGGTTACCAGCTGTTTCCACCCTCTGTCGTACGTACGTCAGACCACCGTAAAATGGGCAGAACCTGTACAGGTGCTTCTTACTAGTGATGGGGATTCGTTCCCACAAATTCACCGTTAGTTGAATTGTTCGTAACCTGTGAAGTTTAATATATACTATATATATTACGACATTAACAAGAACAAAAAACAGAACTTTTATTGCACGACTATGGCTTTTCTTCACTATGTTTTCCAACGCTTATCATGGAGCCATGTGTTTCCTATGTCACAGCTTGTTATCAAAGTGCAGTTTTGTTACAGTGTACCTCTTGCATGGGAAAAATCAAAATCCAAAAGTAAGAGAACTGAATGTGCATGTGTATTTATTTTCAGATCCCCATCTTGAAGTTGAAATATCATCGGGCCATAGCAAAACTGTATTTAAGGCATTATTATTTCCTTATCCGTTATAAGATTTTCATTTCCTATTAGGATTTTTAAGACCTCAGACTTTAATGCGAACAGATGGACGTTAACTGATACGTACCACTATTTATATATGGTAACAGTTCACTGAACTGCTTCTAAATTCTTAAAAACTGATCATTTATTAAAACCCTAGTCAATGCATTATGAACACAAGTTGACTGTGATGATGAATCCACAAAATATGGCTGAAAATATTATTTACCCAGACTGCCTTTCCAGCTGCGGTCCTCCTTACGCTCTTCTGTGATTGGGCTGCTGCCACTGAGCCCCAGCGAGTGGGAGAGCAGGCCTGAGCTACCCAAAGTGCCTGAACCACCCAAGGTGCCGGAGCCAGTGGCAATGGACATGAGGGACTTGGAGGGACGCATGGCTGAGGGGCCGTCGACTTTACTTCCCGTCTCCTTGCGCGAGCGCTGGTGCAGCACCTTGATCATGGCGTCCTTCTCAATGATCTGGGCGTGCAGGTTCTTGATGCGGCTTTCCATATCCAGGCAGCGACGGTTGGCCATAAGGATCTCCTCCTCTTCCTTCTGAATACGTGCCTCCACTGAGGTGTCGTAGCTGCTGCTGGGCGAGTGGCTGATCATGGCAGATGAGGTGTCCCTTCAGGAGGAAAGGTATAAAGGCAGTGTTACAAATGAAATTCTCGTTTGTAAAGTGATAACTAAATGTAAGGAGAATTTTATTTACTTAATTTGTTGTTTACTGAGAAATAACTGTCACTTCCAATATCCACTTTAACCATTTACTGATGTGTTTTATTACATAGCTAGAGATTTATTGCAGAAAAGGCTCTAATACAGCTTCTTTTTACTGGAAATAGAATCCATAGGCATACAGCAGGACATAAGATAATCCCCATAAATACAGAATCAAACCCATATTTATTCCTGGCAATGGTCTTAATTATTTTAGTGTCCCATTTCTTTGAATTGTTAGCAGCTCCAGAGGCCTGGACTCGAGTATAGAGAGGCCTGTAACTATCCTTGGGGATTTTTTTTTGCCTCTCTTACAATTTACATTTACTGCATTTTAGCAGACACCCTTACCCAGAGAGACTTACAACTTATACAGTCTTACAATTAAAACAATGATGGGTTAAGGGCCTTGATTAAGGGCCCAACTGTGGCTGCTTGGCAGAGGTGGGTTTTGAATCCAGGACCATCAAGTCCAGAGTCCAGCATGTTTACCGCTAGACTACCGAAGTCCCGTACTCTCTTACTGTCTTCACTGTGTGTATAGGCAATATAAAATTTGTACCATGTCCATTCAAGTTTTGTCACAGTTCCAGTGGATTGAAACCTTTTAATTACTGACACAACTATATGGTAATTTGGTATTTTAACTGTGTTCTCTCTTGTCTGTCCCATGTTGAAGAATGACTAAGAAATTGACTTTTGTGTCTCCTCATGCCCAGAAAGTGAACCAGAAAGTCATGGATTAAGAGTTTGAAAGTTCGGAAAACGTAAGGAAAAATATATAGTAACATAATTTCACTAATATACAGGTTATCTCTTCCAATTTGAAGTAATAAAGAAACGTAATAAAGTAAAAAGTCCAAAAGTCATTTTTTACAAAAGAAAACTTCTGATTTGGGACCTGCTGGACTGCTTTCTCGTATGGCTTATATTTGCAGTATTGTTCATCCTCGTCATAGCTCTCTCAGCGTGCTATTAATGAAAATAGCAGATATATTGGGGAAATACTGAGCAAGGACGCTTACAGGTGGAAACGAATTAGGTTGTTAGACAGAACTGTACTTAACTGTAGCCACTAGGTGGCAGTCTGTACCACTGTTTAGGAAAGGAAGAGAAGGTAGAAGGATCCAGGTGCATAACACACCTACATATACATGATGTGATTAAAACGAAATTATCTTAAACTGCAAGTGAATTTTAGGTACTTAAATTAAACGTTGCAAATAAATGCTGTTTTACTGCCATCAAATGAGTAATCATCTACACCAGAACACAAACACCAGATTGGGACTGCCAAAAGTAGTTTTCTTATTTATTCTTTGTTCTGCAGCCACATTTTTTGCAAGAGCAGCTCAGTCTCCCTTAAAGTGTCAAAAATTAAATTAATCAAGTTGAAGACGTGTAGAATCACCTACTTTTCACAAATTGACTGACTCGATTTTGTTACCTTATCATATATTCCGGTTCAAATCCATAGATTTAAAGAAGTCATTTTCTTATGCGGTCTATGGTGAGTGCATTTGCCTGTAGAAGCTGAACATCCATTCACTTCAATGACACTGTGTGAAACTCGACGTCATTGGATAAATGCCATGATTTTGTCCTGCCCCCGGACACTCAGCATCTCCAGAGGTGAATGGAGCTGTGGACTGGCCTGGACGCCTAGCTTCCGCATGATGGTTGGAGGATCACTCAAAAGGTTGAATCCCTTTTTGATTGACAGCTGTTTTGATATACAGATTGTCACTTAATGATTGGGAGCTCAGTCCCGTCACAGATTTTGCAAGTGAAGTATAAAGACAAACTGCAACCCAGTTCTTGGTATTTCCTTGTCGAATTACTTGACCATTTCCATTGTTTATTTCTTACACTATAAATAAAACTCACAGTATGTTCTTGTTTCAGTTTAAACATTTTCTTGTTTGTGTTTAATACGTAGTTTGTTCAACCATTCATTCATACTGCTAATTAGGTCAGAGTGAAAGTTGCACATGATGGTAGACGATGCTTTTTTTGTCAATGCTTTGATTTTGGCCCATTTGATGGTTTTCCTAACGAGAAGAAACTGGATTGACTGGAAGTGCTGTGACAAAGAAAATGTAATATTGGCCATGCCTCTTAATGAAACCATCTCAGGATTCTCTTGTCTGGTCAACATTGAGTATTGGGGATTTGGGGATCTGCCTAACTCTGACCGGGCATATAAAAGGCATGAAAAGAGCAATGAACATGAGTGCATATGCAAGGTTAAGTTACCTGGGCAGGGTCAGGGTTGAACATGCAATTAATGAAGGTGCTCACAGTATCGTGTCCGATACTGGTATCGGTGCATCCCTACTTATTATATTATATCAGTCTGCGGGTGAGATTTTACACACTTCCTCAGTGTCGGCACTGCTGTCCCAGTGATAAGACATGCCGAAACTGCATTTGCCTCAATAGATATATAAAAAAATACTTTATAGCTATTGAGGCAACTTTATATTCACATATTTTATGTTTTCCTTATTTTTTATTTCAATCACCATGTATTTATTAATTATTATTGGATTTACATTCCTTTGCTTGACTTTTGCTTTGAAAGATTAACTGCATACGAATATAAGCATAAAAAAACAACCATTTGGTGGTCAGGAACAGAATCCTAATTACTTCTTATTTTTTCAGTTTAGATCCAGTTCCACTGCAAGATACAACATGCAGTTTTGCTTTTCTGTGTTTTCAGGCTAAAACAAACCAACAGTTAATACCAATATACTCACTCAGGCGCAGATTGAAGTTGCAGCCTACTTGTAGTAAGATGTATATATGCATTGGTAAGTGGTTTGGGCCTGTCCGTCCGATAAGTAAATAACGTCAATATCAGACCCAATATAGATATAGGACCACATCAAGTCTGTGTGTGCATCAGTGTACCTCTGTGTGGCCACAGAGGCCGCTGCATCCAGGGCAAACTGTCTCATGACACTCTCCTCCAAGTACTTCTGTTCCCATTTGGTCATGTCAGCCTCCAATGCCAAAATCCTCTCCTCCTTTTCACGCAGATGCTCCATGAGGGCTGAGGTGCTGTATTCGGCACTTGCAGGGTTCTGCGACCCACCCTGTCTCTGTGAACCCCGAGGAGAGAAAGAGGAATGTTTCAGGATCTACATGAATAGGTGAAAGACTCAAATGTTTTAATGTACAGTCTACAACTTCACTGAAACCTGAAGCAAACATTTATATTAACAAGAGAAATGTCAAGCCATAATCCGGTTTGAACCTACTGTCGTATACTTTAGAATCCTACATTATTAAGGGTACATTTATTTTTCAGTTTTATATGGCATTCTAGTATGCATTTATTTTACTGCATACTTGAGTATCTTTCACCCTTTTAAAACGGCATGCCAGATTTTAAGGTTATAAACACTTCAGAAAAGGTTAGGTCTAGCATCTGGTCCCCTAACGAGGAATGCAGCTGTTTGGTCTTCCTCGTCTCTCTCACTTTCTCACAGAAAGGAGAAGATACAACCTTTCCCCCAGATTAAGGGTCATGTAAAACACCAACTGACACACAAGAGATCTGGAACAGGAGGAAGGCAATATGTCATGTGGGAAAACCAACTCCAGCTGAGCACCTGATATGACTGCTAGACCGTTTAACCCATGCATGTGTGTGTACCTTGTCTTGCTATACTCTTGAGGACCAAATGTCCCTACTATAATAGGAAAACCTGGAATTTTGACTAGTGAGGACAGCTTTTCTTAAACTGTTTTTTTTTTTGTTATTCGTTTTTTTTTTTTACAAAAATGGCAACATTTATTTAAAAAGCCAAAACACTTGCTTGGAGTTACTGAGGTTAAGACCAGGGATAGGTATAGCATTAATTAGCTGCAGAAGTACTTCATTGCCATTCATGTCAATGGAAAGTCTTTACAAGAATAGCAAGACCAATGTGTGTGTGTGTAATGTTTATATATCCATATACCCTGCGGTTAAGGTAATGTGCAAACTCCACACATGCCTAGGTCAGTATCAAAAGGGGGGGATCTTAGAGCTGAGAGGCTAACTACTGGACCACGGTCCTGCCTCCAGTAATCATTATGTGAATGGAAAGTCCCTACCAGGATAGTCAGATGTGTGTGTGTGTGTGTGTGTGTGTGTGTGTGTGTGTGTGTGAGTGACTGGTCTTTTACAGTCACTGCTACTTAAAACAAAATTTACTTTAGGTTACTGAGTTAAGGTAAAGGGTTAGCATTCACTTTCTACAGTAATTATTAGGTCATTGGAAAGTCCCAAAAAAAGTGATACAGGTGTGTCTGTGTGTTTTTGTGTGTTTTTTTTTTTGTGTGTGTGTGTGTGAGAGAGGGAGACATGGAGGCATCAAATCAGGTAATCAGGTAAATCACAGCAGTGCTTCATTATTACACCAGCACCACTTAAGGCGCCTTTCTCCTGAGTCGGGAGACATTGTTCAAGTCTGAGGGAGGTGAAGCAGGACAGGGGAATGACTTTCACTGCTGCAACAGCAACTCCTTCCAACAGACATGAATGAGCACTGGCACCACAGTGTATGCGTTTGCCTGCACTTCATGAAAGGAGAATCAAAAAGAAAGTCAGGCAAAGTGAATTTTGCACCTGTTGCATCCTGAGTGATTCGAGCTCTCTCTCCAGCCGCGTGCGAAGCCTGTGCTCCAACTGCTCTCTCTTCTCACAGGCAGCCTGCAGTTGAGCCAGGGCCTGCTGCATCCGCTCCACCTTCTCTACGTAGACCTGTTTCTTCTTAAGCTACGCACAGAGAGCAGGCAGGTGAGCCCCACTGCTCGTTCCGCAAGTAAAAATCCACATTACAATAACCTCCTTGTATCCTCCACACCCCTCCCCCCAAATGAGACTCTCAAGTCTACCAGAAGCTATAATTGTAGCCCAAATGAATGGCCCGATTTAGCTCATGGGGCTATGTGACACAGAAGAAGCAGAAAAGCAGAACAAGTATGGAGTTCCTATTTAAACATGGCTTTCTGGGTGGGATTAAAAATTTGGCCATCTTCAAGTCTTTTCATGGCAGACAACTCAAGAGGCTTTGTTTGGGAAAACAAACGGCTGTTTGTGACAGGGCTGGAGAAAAGTAGAACAGGCCGATGCATTATGGGATAGCAGGGTGTGCGACCTGTTCAGCACAGGCCTGAAAGCCATCTGGGACCCAGCCAGTACGACCAATTCACATTCTACATCCTTTCCAATTTCTCACAAACTTCAAGAATCTTTCTTACCATCTCTTTCAGTTTGGATCTTTCTCTCATTTCTTTTGTTTGTACATCCTAGTTGAGCCTGTTTGGATTTGGGGACAGGGATCAAGGCCAGGCTCAATTAAACAGAGTTCAAATCGGATTGTTTGTACTGGTTATATTAGTTACGGAAATGAGCCACAGAGACTAGTCATGGGCCATGCGTGACCAGTCATATTAATGCATGTCTTTGGAATGTGGGAGGAAACTGCCATACACGGACTAAACCGGCATGGGCACAGGGAGGGCATGGAAAGCCAACACCTATAGAGTCTGAGATTGGGATTGAATTGGGGATCAGCGTGAACCACATGCGCCACTGTGCTGCCCAACTAAGTTGATGGAAAGGACTTTCATGGAAATAAACTGTCTGTATTATCCCTTAAACCTGGCCCCGCATTATCTGAGTGAACTCTTACAATCTTACAATCCAGCTCGTCTACTTCGCTCACAGGGTGCAGGACT
>JAVSBV010164891.1:0-14252 GCA_033117975.1 Parotocinclus spilosoma | reverse complement strand
CCGCCTTGTTTCTTAGCGCTTAATGCTAACTCTCTCTGTACCGGACTGTGCTCTTTGCTGCTTCACTCTGTCGTCCCACACACACACACACACACACACACACACACACACACACAAACACACCAGCAGCGCGGGTGGGCGGGACCAATGTAGGTGAACTCTCATGAGAGGGAGATTAACAACAAAGCAGCTCTCACGCTGGCAGATAAAAGCAAATTTATACTCGATGTTTGCGATATAATATTGTTTTATATCTCAAAGATGGCATACATCGATACATCGAGTATATTCGAAATATCGCCCACCCCTAGTTCTCACTTTGCAGTGAAATACTTGAGTGCATGTTAAAGATTCACCTTGGCTGGTGTTAAAAGGACACATCATCTGCAAACAACAGAACCCTGATCATTGTTTGACTTGTCTCATAATATGGTATCTTCAAATTTACAAAGGACATATAGATTGGAACGGCATACTCCTGTCAGTCACTCACCAGTCTCGACCTACACATGCATACACAGTCAACGTGTGCCAATTTAGAGCAACCAGTTAACCTAACGCATGTCTTTGGAACGTGTTAGTAAACAGGAGTACCCAGAGTAAACCCACATGGACATGAAATGGACATGCAAAATCCATGTAGGTGGAATCTGATATCCAAAATCTGCCCTTTATTTTCCATTTTATGCCTGCTTTTTTGGCATTGCCTCCTTACCCCTGTTTGCCATCTTACAGGTGATGAGGCCACAAGCTGGCATACGTCATTATTTCGGTTTGAGCGTGTTGTTTGGCAAACACTGTCCCCAGGCAAAATTGATTGCAATTTTAGACCTTTGGTTACCGAGAGCATGGTGCAATAGCTCAGCGAAGCACACAAGGTCATTTACCTTGATAAGTTGTTAATTCTTAAAGGTTATTGTTGTAAATATGTATTTTTAACTCCCTTATTATCCTTTGGTAAGTAATAATGATCATAACATTTGAAGTATCACTCTCCAGGACACAGACAGTGCCCCCAGCCCTAATCACTGGGTATTAGCAAAGATGGACAAAGGTGGAATCTGTCAGATGCTGGAGTATTTAAAATTAAAAGTTAGCAAAGCATACATTTGTCACAGACCAGTTGCAATAATTACAATTTGGAAAAAGGTTTACTCTTAAACGTGTCATTTCAGGTGAAACAGGACTTCTTCGAGCTGCTGTCTGATTACCATGTGGATGGTCAACAACGCTGGAGCAAAGTAAAAGAGAAAATGGAGACAGACCCTCGGTATAAAGCGGTTGAAACGTCAGCTACACGAGAGGAACTGTTCAAGAGCTACGTGGAAAAGCTCACCAAGGTAAAGCTGTTTAATTCACTTTACAGCCTGGTGTGCACTATCATGGTGTGACCTTGAGCAACTGTGCTACTGTCAATGAACAAGGAAAAGGCTAAAAGAAAAACAATTAGGATTGGGCCTCAAGAAATGCATGATCATTATATTCAAATAAATGTTTATTTAAATGTCTTTTTATTTTAATGTCTTTTTATATTCAGAACGTAGCCGCCATCTTGAAAGTTGCCATATTGGATCAAGGGCAATTTTTTTAGTCAGAAAGTGGTCATGTAGCATATCACAGAAAAACAGAATTGTTTCAGATTCTATTGCCGCAATCAGAATTGCAATATCTCTTGTAGTTCAAACATTAACAACACAGATATTTCAATGCTTTTTGTCATATGTTCAATGTTTGTCACAAATAACTGAAAATTGAATGATTTCTGTTGTTCGGTGAACACAACGGCTATATTATAGTTGCACTACAGATTTTCAGAGAAACCAGGACTGCAGATGACAAACCACGTAGTGGTCGCCTGAAAAGCCCTACTGGTGAAGAAACCGCAACGATGGTTTTGACAACCTTTACGAAAGGTCCTCGACACATAATGTGACCTGTCCTGTCACTTTTGACTCACCCTCTGTCCTGTTACTTTTGACCCACCCTGTAATGTGCAGTTAACAAGCAATGTGCTGGATTAAACCCCTTTAGTACTTGTCTTAAACATAAACATGACCAGCTATCATCGACTGACATTGACTGCTTTTTCCCTGCAGAACTCAAGCGCAGAGAAGGAGAAGGAGCTGGAGAAGCAGGCGCGAATTGAGGCCAGTCTGAGGGAGAGAGAACGAGCAGTACAGCGCTTTCGCACTGAGCAAACAAAAGAAATTGACCGTGAGCGAGAGCAGCACAAACGAGAGGAGGCTATACAGCACTTCAAGGCTCTCATGTCTGACATGGTGAGACGTGTGCCTGCCCCGCGCATCACCCGCACAGATAATTGTAAAAATGGGTGTCATGCTCCATGTCAGAGCGGCCACTGCACAGTGCTTAATGATTTTCCATACTTGACAGGTTGAATCTGATTTGCTAGGCTCTGATTTGCAGTACTGCATTGGTTCATTAGTCCTTTAGAAATCAAGTGTGTTAGTTTACTTTGTTCCCTGCTTTCGCACCAGGTTCACCAGGACACATTGTTTACAGTTTATCAGTTCCACTTTTCATACAGGTGCACTTTGGTTCTACAATTGCAAACTGTAGCCCATCTGTTTCTTTACATACTTTTTTCCTATATTCTGTTCTATTTTTAAGAGCACCACAGATCAGGTATTATTTGGGTTGGTGGATCATTCACCGCACTGCAGCGACACTGATGGGGTAGTGGTGTATTAGTGTGTTGTGCTGTTATGAATATATTTACATTTACATTTATTTAGTAGATGCCCTTATCCAGAGCGACTTACGAAAGTGCTTTAAGACATCTGTAACAATATATTCCTAATAGATTAATAGAATAGATTAGACACAGGAATGCTGCTGGAGTTTTTAAACAATTCTGTGTCACTGTTGGACTGAAAGTAGTCCACCATCCAAAAACTGTCCGACCACTAAAATCTTGTAGGCAGCATCCTGTGAGCACTGATGACGTAAATCCTGTGAGCACTGATGAAGGATTAGAGGACGACTAACACAAACTGTGCAACAACAGAGTAGCTACTGTCTCTGACAATTAATACATTATTTTAAGTACATTTATGTTATTTAGCAGACGCCCTTACAAAAGCCAGAGCAACTTACAATTAATACAGTCTTGCAATCCAAGCAATTGTGGGTTAAGGGCCTTGCTCAAGGTGGGATTTGAACCTTGGGCCTTCTGGTCCATAGTCCAGTGTCTTACCCACTAGGCTACCTGTGACGGGACACGTAGCTACCGTCACTATGGACAGATACTACGGTTGGACAGACTTTGAACCAAACGTTTACCGTCCGCTTTGTCAGTAATACTTCGAGCAATATAAGTTTTCGTTAACTTAGTTAATTACGCATTCTGTTATGCCTGTTGTGATTTAAGCGAGATCTCATTAAGACCAAACACAGTGGTAAAGTCTGCACTATTGTCTATCATTTCACCATGTTATAAACTAATACCAACTATCATTACAACCTTCCTTTTAATTAATTTAAACAGTCGCACATTAGTGTTCACTTGCAACTGGCTTGATTTATTATACATGATAATATTACATTACATATTACATTATATATTATATACAGATAAAAGGGTACAATATCTGGCTTAACGGCATTCGGGCAAAGGATTACTCTGGTCGAATATCAGACTTAAATGTACTTTGCATTTCACGTTCTACCGAAAACAGACATAGTTTCGATTAATATTATTATTGTGTTGTTTAGTATCCTGTATGTTCTGCCTTTTGGGTTAGTCATTGTACCAATTAATTTACACATATTCTAGTTTCTTAGAAATTATTTTATTGCTGTTTGAAGCGTACGGTTTGACGCATCTAAGATGCCCCTGTCTACCTGTAAACAATGGCCAATTTTGGGGCGGGGTCTTTTTTTTGAGAGCTCTCTGAGCTCGGAGCTCTCTGTTTTGCACTGCACATACTGGCAATAAATAGGATTTAATTTAATAGTTTTTTCTTCTTCTGTGATTGTTTAATTTGTCCTTTTCAAAAAGGGTCTTTTATTTATTTTTTCTGAAATACCAAAATTCAGTCTCGGACCGCTCCAAAACCCTCCTGACAGTTATTCCACCTAGTTTAACCGCACGTACACATCTAGCCTTAACACTACGACAGTAGGCGAAAAGGTTAATCTGATTTAATACCAGCAATAAACACCTTCAAAAGCAAGTCACTGTTCATTCCATAAAAGTAAATGTGCTCATTTGTACTCTACTTATGCAACCTCCATAAGCACATGTGCCTAATTCCTATACATTTGTATTTCTCAATGGTAGGTGCGATCACCTGATGCCACTTGGTCTGAAACAAGGCGTTCACTGAGGAAAGATCACCGATGGGAGTTATCATCTTTATTGGATCGGGAGGAAAAGGAGAGGTTGTTCAATGAGCACATTGAGGCACTGGCCAAAAAGAAAAAGGAGCTATTCCGACAACTCTTAGATGAGACGGTTACGGTATGGCTACAGTGATTATTTTTTGTTGTATTTCAAAGCTTTTTATTTTGCAGTAATGTATTTGCTGTATAGTAGCATGACTAACCACTTGGCCCCTATACAATAGGTCACACTGACATCAACATGGAAAGAGGTTAAAAGGGGCATCAAAGAGGACCCAAGATGTACAAAGTTTTCTAGCAGTGATCGGGTAGGTATTATTATTACCTGAATACTTGGCTATACCATACACTGACCTGCCACTTCATTAGGTACAGGGTGCATTTTGCTTTCAGAAAGGCCCTAATTCCTCATAACATAAATGTAACAATATTCTCATAGATTTGGGTTCATATTAGTGTGACAATGTGGATACAAAGCAGGATGGCTTGGTTTACGCTAAATTCTGACCCTACCATTCGAAGGATGCAGCAGGGACAAGACAATTTTCTATTGTCCCATTTGGTGAGACCATGGAAATTGTAGTCTCAGTTGTCTGTTCTTAGATAGCAGGTGTGGCACCTGGTGTGGTCTTCAGCTGTTGTAGCCCATTTGCTGCAAGGTTAGTCCGTTTGTGCATTCGCAGATGCTCTTCTGCATACCTTGGTTGGAAAGATTGGTTATTTGAGTACTGCTACCTTCTATCAGATCAAATCAGTCTGGCCATTCTCCTCTGACCTCTGGCATTGATTAGGTATTTTTTCCCCGGATAACTGCTCACTGGATATTTTCTCTTTTTTGGATCGCTTTCTGTAAACCCTGAAATGGCTGTGTTAAAATTTCCATAGATCAGCAGTTTCTGAAATACTCACACCAGCAACCAACAACCATGCCATGGTCAAAGTCATATAAACCACATTTCCCCTCTTAATTCTCATGGTTTGGACTTCAGCAGATTGTATTATCCCATATCTACATGTCTAAATATGTTAAGTTGCTGCCATGAGATTGGCTGATTTAAATTAGATTTGCATTTATGAGCAGTTGAACAGGCATATCTAATAAAGTGTCAGGTGAGTGTACATTAGATTTAGAATTAAAGATTAGGATTTGAGAATAAACAGGCCTCTGTTAATCCAGGTTTGTTCTGTGTTTTGTTTTGTTTTTTCTTTACAGAAAAGACAGAGAGAATTTGAAGATTACATTAAAGACAAGCACATCACAGCCAAAGCGGACTTCAGAACTCTGCTAAAAGAGACCAAGTTCATCACATATAAGTGAGTTTTCACATGCTCTTTTCCAACCTATTTATAGTCCCCCACAGCTGTAGTGTCATTCCAGAGATATTACAGAAAGCCTGTTGAGCCTTGTTGCTAAATTTCATTTAAAGGTGCATACACCAATCAGACAAGACATTAAAACCAAAAACATATTAAAATGTAATTGATTTTGAAAGAACTAAGTTATTTTAAAAGGAACAAATCGTTATAGTCACATGACGGCTTTGATTATACCTAACAAAAAGGCTTGTGGGGTGCTTTGGGTCAGTATACAATATTGTATAACTATTTAAATCTTGAGCTCCCATTAAATCCTGATCTCCCATATGTCTTGTCGACCTACCATCTTTTATATTCCAGAGCCGTACATACTATTAAACAAGATAATCAGTGACATTTGCTATTCCATCTGTGCACGGTTTAAATGTATTGGCTAATTTGGTGGAAAATCTTTTTTCTACGTATTACATCCTACTGTAGTAATTTAAAGTAAACAGCAATTGAGAGTAGTTATGTTTTGGATTATGACTCGTTACGTTCCTTCACGGTTAATAGGAGTTGCATAACCAGAAATATGTATTTTCTTTAGCTTTGCTTAAGTTGACAATATACTGTTAGCACATCAAAACAAGTTATAGTCTTTTCTTAGTACAGGTGTGCACCGTAAAACAGCCACCTTACACTTGAGAAACAATATGTTGACTGGACTTACATAACCTTTGTATTCACATATCCTTGTTATGGCACTGTCATGTAAATATGTAGGTATTTTCACAAGAAAACTGTGTACATTGATACACAAGTAGAATCCCAACACGGCATCTCTAATGCCATCACATTTTTTATATATTAACAATAATTATAGAAAATACAGAAATGTAAAGTAATGCCCCTATGTATGGGAAATCTGTAACACTTAAGAGGATGGTGTAAAGGGTGCTAAAAAACAAAAATGCATCGATAGATAATATTGTAACAAGGAAGATCAACCAGATGAGGCAGAGACTCAATGAGTGAATGTGAACCAGATATAATTATAACAGTGAGGGATAAGCAGTACTACTACTTAACCCATTAAAAACCATGATCCCCATTTGGGGGGATTGGGTGCTTTAACTTTGTATATACATTACAGCTGTACAGATTTAGGGTGGTTTTCCTGTCACCGTAAGTTTGATCAATTGGCGCTGTGAATCTAGATGATGATAAACTTCTTTGAGACCATGCTTTGTTGTAGATGGTGCTACATATATAGTTCTGAGTTTGACTTGAACTATAGATGTTGTATATCAAGATTATTATATTAGGTATTTATTTAAATTACACGGCTGTTCATTTTTTTTTCCAATCAGATCACGTAAACTGATACAAGAATCCGAGCAACACTTGACAGACGTCATGAAGATCCTCCAAAACGACAAGCGCTTTCTGGTGCTGGACTGTGTGCCAGAGGAAAGACAAAATCTCATCATGGCATATGTGGAGGAGCTGGGCCGCAGAGGACCCCCTCCCCCTCCTACTGCTTTTGAACCTGCCAGACGGTCCAACAAGTGATTTCTTAATGCCCACATTTCAGACTTGCTTTGTTTGTCAGTGGCTTGCAGAGTGCCATTCTTTCCATACGCTCTTTTACTTATTTTCCTCTTTTGACAGAAACAGGCAATCGTTTATCCAGTTTTTGGTACTATCATCATCTGTTTTGTGTCCACCGAGAACATGTGACTGAACTAAAGTGAGGCTGAATGACAAGTGGACGCAGGTGTGTTCATGGCTTTATTTTTGTCTGAGAAGCTTGTGTCTAAACTTGTTAGAGTGGCATTCATGGTGGACCCACCTGATCCCAATTGCTTGATGGACATCTGCATTACTGTAGAGCCAGCTGTGTTTGTGCAAAGCCAGGCAACATGCCCAGGAGTGGAACTGACAGAGCAATGAAGATCACCTGTAGCCCTAATCTGCTCCCTTTAGGCACTACTTGTGGCTGTCTTCATGGTTGCCATTACTTTTGGGATTCTGGAAACCACAATTATCTCCAGTTTTGATTCTCTTCACTGGTCACTGATTATCCAGTGGGGCTCTCTGTCTACAGTTGGATCAAATGTAAGATATTTTTAAAATAATAAATGGGTTTGTTGTTATGATTTCTTTAAGCGTATCAAATGTTCAGCTGTGCAGGCAGTGACAGCTGCCGGGCTGCTACTGGTAAGGTTTTATTATTTAACTGTAATAATGTTTTTGAATTTTTTTGGGGGAGTTGCACCATTTCCGTAAACGTTGCCTGAAATAAAGACAACCTACTTTTTTACATATTTTACCAAGTGTTTTTCTTATTGTGAAAATGCCTTATTGTAAATGGCAGTGATCGGGGGAAACCGTGTACTGATCGGAATATAGAGGCCACAACTTTTTTTTTTCTAAGCAAGTTAATTAAATTTATTAGACCAAATACATTTACAAAACTCATATTTTACATATTGAGCCACTTTTCTCTTGTGGGTGTATGACCACGCTATACATGATAAAAATGTACAGGGGAATTTCAAAGCTTTGACTCGTCATCCTAAATAAACAATGAATATGTTAATAATTAATATTAACTGCTTTTTAATATCAGGCTAGTAGACATAACATCAGCACAGTTATTATGTGTAAGGAGTCTATTTGGAGCACTAGATCAGTACAAAATATAACACTTTCTCTATAGGAGCACTCCTAGTCAATATCAAACTGAGATACTTGCAATATTTAACAATAAACAACATGAATTTAATATATGCAGTTCATCAATAGTACTGGGTGGATTCCCTGAATTGCAAAAGTATCTCTTCTTCCTTTTAAAAAGTCCTTGTAGTATTTGTGAAACTGTTTGTTGGGAAACATAGTTCATGTGAAGTCACTCTGATGTAGCTGAGGGATGCTTGCTAATGATTGGACAAAATTGTATGCATTGGGAAGGAAAGTGGTTTTCACGATCACACTGACTGCGTTATTCTATAATGCTTGTTCAGGTTTACTGTGTGGTGGCAATCAGTAATGTTGACTCTGTTTGACACCAAAATCAATTCTGACTGAGATGACAGTCAAATTTAGGTGAGCAGGTGAGTTTATTTATATCTATTTATAAATGTATTTCCACATTATAACCCTGCTTTTCTGATCAAGTTTGTGTGGACTCCAGCAATTATCCCCAGAGTTATAGCCAGGCGTGTCCGCCCATTACGCTCGACCCAGGAGGAAGGCATCACCAAGACTCAAACCCATGTCGCTGATGGAGGCCAGTGTAAGACGCACATACTACACTAGATTGTTTGATGAACAGTATTTTGAAAAAGTCTTGGGTCACCATTAGATTAAACATACTTTTGTTTTAGAAAGCAATGCTATGATGACCATACTGAATTTAAAAAAAAACAGTTTCTGTAGGCTACAGTGGTAAGTATATAGTCGAACAATAATTGAGCAATAGCATCATCTGGCAGCTTCATTAGAATCCCAAGTTGACCTTTCTACAGTCTGAATAAGAATGATCAGGAATGGTCTTTTAAGGATAGCAGCCAAGATACCACGGAAGGAGAAGTGAAGACATTCTAAAGCTCACCAAAAACTGAAGTTAAGATGAGTGGGAAAGAATATTATGAACTGTGAAATGTTCAACTTTAAAGCATTTGGGTCTAATTATAGACAGTTATATATGGTCATCATACCACTGCTTAAACAACACCAATCCAATGGTGTCTAAATATTTTTGCACAGTACTGTATTTCTATGTTTATAGATTATGTATTGGTTTTGCAAGATATTACTTTTGATCTTAAGCAGAGTGTTTGGTTTTCCACTAAATCTTTATACTTATGTAAAACTTTGATGAGGGTGGCAGCACTGAACAAATAACTTATGTATATATAATTGTATAATAGTTTATTAGATGATTAGAAATCAACAGCAGTATTACATCTGATTTGAGCACTGGTGCCCCGAAATTTGCCTACGGTTATATATGGTTTAATGAGAAAATCTGAGATTTCAGTTTCATGTTTTGACGTGAACCCTGAATGACTGACGCTACATTACTTTGATAAATGGTGTAAAGCAAAAGGTTTCTATGAAAAACACTAACTTTTTCCACAATCATTTTTTCCCCATTTACTGTTTGTACTAGTCATCAGGTGACGTCCAGGAACAGGAGCTACTTCTGAGATGAAGAGCATGAAGTGAATACGATATTTAGGATTTGATCAAGGGCTCTTTTTTTATATAAAACAATGGCACGCGTGCGTGTTCTTTTTTGACCTTAAGTTCCATAACCTTAATCTTAAAATAACGCAGTCAGGTCTCCCGGTTTTTCATTTTTAACAGTTCCTTACTGCTTGTTCTCTTTTGGGTCCTGGTGTTCCCAGGGCACTGGATCGTTTTCTTGAGACATGGAGCCGCTTTCGCGATCTTGCCAGAACTGCTCGACGTCAGGCAGCACCGCGCCGTCCTTATTGCCGTTAACAGGACTTTCCTTCTCCGGCTGCTCGTCGGGTTGGGACTGCGGGGGCAGGTGTGCAGACGCCTCTGGTCTCGGGGTGGGTGATCTGGGGGCGGTGGGGGCGTGTGGCCCTGGTTTTGGTTGCTTGGGTGCTTGTTTGCGCAGCGTGAGCCGCCGCCACAAACCTTTGTAGCCCTCGCGGAATTCCTCTGAGAGCGCGAACACTATGAACGGGTTTGCAAGCGACAGGGCGAACATGAGAACCTGCGCGGATACAGCAAACAGCACGGGTGGAGCGGATCCATCAGTGTCTGCTGCATGGCGCATCCAGACCCAGACCACCCAGTGCGGAAGCCACAGGCTCGCCATGGCCACGGTCAGACCGAAAAGCATCAGCGTCAACTTGCGCGAGCGGATTTGCGCGCGCAGGTTCTGCGTCTTGGTACATCTGCGCTGGCATCGGCCGTACGCGCGCCAGAAGTAAAGCAAAGCGAAGCTTAAAGGTGCGCAGAAAGCCACCAGTGGGTACGCCTTGACGTACACGGACATGAAATCCCGCGCTTCTGGAGGAACCACCTGTACGCATAGCAGTCTGGTATCTTCCCTGTCCAGCCGTGTAAAGAGCCAGTGCGGCAGCGGCAGCACACAAGCCAGAAGCCACGTGAAGATCAACACCACCGCTATTGTTTTGAGTCGGATCGTGACCTGCTTGGTTGGGTTGCTTACATACCTGAAGCATGCCTTGGCCATGATCGCCACTGTAAAACTTTTCGCTGCCATGCAGGCGTGCACGAACCAGTCACACGTCTTGCATACTGTCAAGCCCAGAGTCCAGCCAGTACGGGAGAACGCCGTGGCTTTAAATGGTACTGCGAACGCCAACAGCAGCCCATCAGCCACCAGGAGGTTCAGGATGAGCGCGTTGATCAGAGATAGCTTGCTTTTACGCGCGTTGCCCACCAGCACTCCTACCGCCGTGGTGTTGGCGGTAAAACCAATCACGCAGATCAGACAGAGCAGCACCGTTACCAGCACCTTCAGATCACCAGGCTGCAGGTGCTGATATGCGCCTCTGTCCAAAAACGAGTCCCGATTCACCGTCCCATTCACACTCACGTTTCCGTCCGGCACTTTGTCAATTTCCATATTCTCCTTGTAACAGACTAAACAGCCTTAATGATTTAATTCTACTACTCCCAGGATCCTACACTAGACACTCTGGTGTCCCCAGCTCCCTCGCGTACATGCCACAGGGCGCTGGCTGCCTGCTATTATAACTGCGCTGTTTGATTGACAGATGCCCTCCCTCCTCAACCCGCGGTCTGCTTTTATTCTGGACCGCATCCTAACGTCCTCTCGAGGCCAATTAAATATAATTATAACTAACGAGCACTGCAAGTTCATTGGTAAACCGCGTATTTTACGCACAGAGTGGATGCTGGATGCAGAGAGCACTGAACGCGCATGGGATATCATTTTACATTTTTGTCTTCTCATAAGAACTACACAGAATTCATCTTGTAATCCTTTTATGCAATTCTTTATGATTAATTCACATGAACTGTGCTTTTGTAAAATCAAACAAATTGCATAATTAGGTTCTGGTGACCTTCAGACTTCTTGTTGTACTGATGCGCACACAGAATTTAGAGGGGCACAGCTGTAAACCTCTGCTTTCCAGCCAGTCACATAGCACAACTGTGTACTAGAAAAATAAGTTTATTAAGCCCTACAAGGTGTACGTGATTTAATACGTACACTAAGCCTTATTCTTCCATAGATAAGAAATGAAGTTCAAAGTAAATGCCTTTGCTAGTTTAATGAAGGCCTTTGCGTTAGTGCTCTAATATGTTTGTAGAAGTGGCTAGCTAAAACATATACAGCTAGGCCCATGCATATTTGGACAGTGACACAATATTCCTGATTTGGACTCCACATGCCACCATATTTTGATTTGGAATGAAACAACTGAGGTGCATTTGAAGTGTATATTTTCGGGTTTAATTCAAGGGGTTGAACAACATATCTAACATTTAGGAACTGCAACCATTTTTCTACAAAGCCTCCTCATTCCAGGGTCTAAAAAGTAATTGGACAAATCCCTCACCAAACACTGGGTTTCCTCATTTGTGATGCTTTGCCAGGTAGTTACTGCAGCTGTCTTCAGTTGCTGCTTGTTTGTGGGTCTTGTTGCCTTACGTTTTGTCTTAAGCAATTAAAATGCATGGTCTATTGGCTTGAGATCTGGTGATTGACTAGACTAGTGCACACTATTCCACTTCTTTGCATTAAAAAAGCTCCTGGGATGTTTTGGGTCATTGTCCATCTGTACTGTGAATCACCAATTAAGCTTGCCGCATTTAGTTGAATCTGAGCAGAAATTATATCATACACACTTCAGAATTAATCTGGCTGCTTCTGTCTTTTGTCAAATCATCAATAAACACTAGCTACCCAGTTCCAGTGGAAGCTATGCATGCTCATGTGATCACCACATTTTTACAAAGGATGTTGTGTGCTTTGGATCATGAAGCACTCCAATCCTTCTTCATGCTTTCTTCTTCCCATCATTCTGGTACAGGTTGATCTTAGTTTCATCTGTCCAAAGAATGCTGTTCCTGAACTGGGCTGTTTTTTTGGCAAAGTGTGATCTGGCCTTTCTGTTTTTAAGGCTAATTAATAGTTTGCTACTTGTGGTAAACCCTCTGTATTTGTTCTCATGAAGTCTTCTTTTTATGGTAGAATTAGATACTGATATATCTTCTTCCTGGAGCGTGTTCTTCACTTGGGTGGATGTTGTGAAGGGTTTTCTTCACTATAGATGATTCTGCTATCATCCACCACTGTTGACTTCCTTGGACGTCCAGGCCTTTTTGAGTTGCTGCGGTCACCAGTTTACTCCCCCCCCTTAGAATGTACTAAACTGTTAATTTGGCCACTCCTAATATTTCTGCTATTTATCTGATGAATTTCTCTTTTTCTCAGTCTAATGATGGTCTGTTTCACTTTCATTGAAAGCTCCTGTGATCGCATATTGTGTGTATTGCAACAGGTTACAAATGCAAATGTCTCACCTGTAAGCAGCTTCAGACCTTTTACCTACTTAAGTGATGATGGATTAACAAGGGAATAGCCCATACAACCCATGAAATAACTTTTGAGATAATTTTCCAATTACCTTTGGTCTCTTGCAAAAAAGGCTGCTACATATTAAAGACCTGTAATTCATAAACCATTCTTTAATTTAAGATGGGAGTCTGCACTGTAAGCCCATGTTAATTA
Source organism: Parotocinclus spilosoma (assembly GCA_033117975.1). Lineage (NCBI taxonomy): Eukaryota > Metazoa > Chordata > Actinopteri > Siluriformes > Loricariidae > Parotocinclus > Parotocinclus spilosoma. The sequence goes on along the minus strand of JAVSBV010164891.1, from coordinate 817 downwards.
TATAACTGTATCTTGAATATTTTTTGTTAAACAGCTAAAATGCCAAAACACGTGTCACTGTCCAAATATTTCTGGTCCTAACTGTAGCTATGAGCGATCATTTACCTTGCCTGCTGCGTGTTTGACTTTCTCTTTAAATATTTGATGTTGCCCTTTACTCCTTATGAAAAACTGAAGGAAACTGGCTCTGACTGAAAGCATTAGGCACTCAAGCTTTTGGAAAGAGCTTTTTTTAGGGAAATGCAGTGCCTGTAGGTCCGCTCAGCATTCCAAATAAAATAGACTTTTTACCACTGTAATTTTATTTGGCCTCTAAGTTTAGTGGGTTTGATGATGGATTTTTTTCTGAAATTCATGTGGACATTACTTGTACCTAAACCTTGTGGGCTTACTAGTCACTTAGGGCTGCTGAAATTTGCAGGGACTGCATGATTCAGTCTGAACAAATTGGAGCACAATCTCAAAAGAATGGTTTTACTGTCTCTTGGAACCCACATCACAAATGACAGTAGATGTTTGGAGAACAATGGGACCAAGTACAAAGCAATGATGTGGAGATGACAAATGTCAATCTTTTATTCGTAATAGAACATAGATGGCAGATCAAAAGTTTAATCTGAGTAAATGTAACATTTTAAAGGAAAAAATATGTTGCTTCAGAATTTCAGTGTCAACAAATGCCAAAAAGGTTGAGACAAGTAGCAATAAGTGGCTGGAAAAAGGAAATTGAGCATATAACGAATAGCTGGAAGACCAATTAACACTAATTAGGTCAATTGACAACATGATTGGGTATAAAAAGAGCTTCTCAGAGTGT
>JAVSBV010164890.1:0-28270 GCA_033117975.1 Parotocinclus spilosoma | reverse complement strand
GGGGGGTGGTGGGGGGTCATTGAAAATGTTTTCTGATTTATGTTTCTCACAGAAAATGAGCCAAGGCCAATGAATCTTAGTTTGAAAAAATAATTATTTGCATAATTTTTATTTAGCTAAAAACTGAAAACGGGTCCCACAGACCCGAAGACCTTATAAGGGTTAAACAATCATTGCCTCCACTCCAGTTCCAATAGCATGCGAATTCAAAGGATCTCAAAGGAAATTCAAGTTCGAATTCAAAGGATCTTACACTGCACTACAAATGCTCCAAAATGGTATACAAAAGTATTTGTATTTTCTATGCTGCTTTTTTATCAATAATATAAGTAGCTTATGACATAAGACATAAGTGTGACCTATTTATTGACAAGGTGTCAGCTAATTTATTTATTTATTTGTTAATTGGATTATCTACTTTGCTATATGTCTGTGTTTATGGTGTAATATAGCCAATTTATGATAAACAGTATCAGTGCCCTAGGTCATGTTGGTGTCAAACTTGAACATGAAATTAAGAGAACCGGAACAGAAACAAGTGCTTTGCACATAGTGGTCCTTACTGATGATGAGGAGTAACACTGTTTTTAGGGTTTGTATGAGGCCTTGAGGCCACAGTACGGTCATGGCTTGGGCTTGGTATGTGTTGAGGTCAGGATAATTTTCAATTTACTACCTCACCACAAGAACGGAGCATTTTAACAGGGTGGGATATTTTCTGACTGGCTTGGCTTTATATGGTGAGTATCCAGTTGCATTTTGTCCCTTTTTAAAGATCATGAAAAAACTAAGGATAATGGAGAGAGTGAGCAAACTAAGGGAGTATTCCTTAAACATACAGTACATGTGCTGAGGTACAAGCAGATGACAAAATTATGGTTTTGATCAAGGGCTTTTGATAATCCTTCCTGAGCTTGTAAAATATTTAACTATGACATCATGAGCATGTGCTCCACAGTGATATTAAGTAGCGCGTTCTTACAAGAAAAGACAATCTATTACACAAAATTCCGATTATGATACTCATCTTTCAGTTGTAGCTACTTTTGTTGGTGGACAAATAGTTAGCATAGTTAGCATTCTGCCTGGTCTGTCCCTATTTAGCCCCATACACAGTAGGGTGTTATGCATTTGGTGCTGTAAGACATTTAATTCATAGCAGGCATTAAATGTTTTTGTGCTTTGTACCACAATATATTTTTTTGTCCGTTTATCAATGAGATTTGGGTACACAACACTTGTTGCTACTTTGTCGTTTGCCAGGTCACTGTTGGTAGGTACTCACCACAGCTGACTTGGAGCATTCCACATGTTTTGCAAGTTTAGAGATGCTCTGGCACAGTCCTCTAGCCATAACAATTTGACCCTGCCTCTTTCTTCCACAATGACTGCACTTACCGTCTACATCCCAGACTTTGACATGTGCAGTTGTAGCAAATATATAAATAATCAACATTATTAATTAATCAATGTGTGAATGGTCATGAAGTTTTTGTTGTATCCTTGAAAGGCGGTCATTTGCACTCTTCAGATATCTACTGAGTATTATTGTAGGAATTACACAATCCCATTCCATCCTGTGTATCTAATCCTTATAAGCATAATGCTCATTAGCATCCAATAACCAGACATTGCAGCATCCCCATGGAATACAGCTGTTTCTGAAAAGCTCTCCCTCTTCAAGACTTATATCTTGCTATCATTACCATGCAGTTTTCATGGTGAATTGACAACACCTCAGCCACACTAGATTTTCTAACTGAATCTCTTGGTTAATGTAATTCGTGGTTTAATAAATTTGTGAGCTGTGAATTAAACGAGCTTGGGCATTAAATATATTAATCTAAAAAGGAGTAAATCTCTTCCACCTCCACTATTAGTAAAGCTTAAACCATATTAACCATTAAATCTTATTTTAATTTAAGTTTAAGTTTTAAGTGCTTCATCACATGCTGCTTTACATTTGCCCTCCTAGACATTATTATTATACTACTTATCTTAACTATAAAAAACATGAAGGAGTAGATGCCTTTACAATATTCAATTGTGACTGATATTTGTTTGATTGTGCAGTGTTGGAGTGTAGACGCCCTGAGCAGCCTGAAAATGGCTCTATGGAGAGCATGGATGTCAGGGTAGGAGGTCACACTCTGTTTCGATGTGACCCAGGTTTCACTCTAAGAGGCTTCAGTATGGCAACATGTATGCTAGATGGATCATGGAGTACATCGACTCCTCTCTGTGGTAAGCTACTAGTGGATCAGACAATACTAACACACTGTGTTGTACTTATAGTGAAGACAACATTTACCTTATATATGATATAAAATCTATACATAAGACTTTTTAATTAGTTCAGAAAGGAAACCAGTTTACAATAATGAGATCAAGTAACAGGTCAGGATCATGTGGCTACATTTTCAGATTGCATTTAAATAAAAATATGACTGTCTCTGCCAAGTAGTTACCACTAGACCATGGTTGGATCTACCAGCAGTACCAATGACTGGACCTGAAACATGTCTAAAATATATTTAAATCCACAAAAAAATGTTTCAGTACTTAGTAATCAGGAAATTGTCATGGCCACCCAATTCCCTTGACTTAAATCAACATGACAACTTGTTGTGTGAGGTAAAGAAGAGAGTCCATCCGAGTACTACAAACGTTTAACAAGGGTATCAATACTTTTAATGCTAAGGAACACTGAAATGTGAATAATACGTACCTCATATCATGCATTTTTAATGAATTTATTTAACTTCTAAAAATTAATCATCACCTTATGTTCATTCAAAATTTCATATTATTTAATTCCATGATGCATTATATCAGACCTTACAACAACAAGTAATGTGTATTTTGCACACTCCAGTGTACTGACATGTTCTCCTGGGTCTCCTGTCATAATGTTTCATTTCATGCAAATGTCGATGGATAGTTCACGCTGACACAGGTACACCTGGAGCCTGAAGGACAGTTTACATTTCTTTGGAACTTGATTGAGGCTGCTTATCCACTATGGGTCTATCCTGGGGCCTAACCTTTAAGCAAATTTTCTTTTCCATCCACATCCAGGGAGAGCTGCTTCAGTGCCATGGGCTTTAAACTTCTTAATCATGTTGCACACTGTGCACAAAGGAATATCTTGATCTCTGAAGATAGATTTGTGACCATGGGATTGTTGATATTTGTTCACAATTTTGGTTTTCAGGTCCTCAGACAGTTTTCATCTCTTTCTGTTCTTCATGCTTAGTGTGGCACACAGACACAATGTAAAAAAGTCAACTTCTCTCATTTTTGTTTGTTTTCAGTTGTGATTTTTATATTGCCCATACCTGTTACTTGCCTGGGATGAGTTTAAATGAGCATCACATGCTTGAAACAAAGGCATTTTAGCCACAAAAGGTGTCGACTATTTTTCCGGCCTAATTTTGGAGTTTTGCATGAAAGGAAATAATAATGTGTATACAAATTATTAATAAACATGTGTATAACATGTCATTTCCATACATTTCTGGGATAAATTGTATTAAAATTTGGGATAAATTGTTTTAAAATTATAAAATGATAAATTTTCTGTAAAAGTTTCAGGGGTGGCAAAGATTTTGGCCATGACTGTAAACATACAGATAGGAATCTGTGTGCAGGCACAAATGCCTCTTTGTTATTAGTAAGATCTGTTTTTCACACACATGCACTTGCTTGTTTTGACAAATGACTCTCCAGTTCCAGAAAGAAATTGTGGCATACCTCCAAAGCCTGTCCACGGAGATCATTTCCAGGTTTATGGTCCAAATGATGTGCTCATTGCTCTGCAGTACCTGTGCTATAAACCATACACACTAGTTGGATCCCCTCAAAGAACATGCTTAGCCAACAATACATGGAGTGGAACAGCACCAACTTGTGTCAAAGGTAATGGCTTATAGGTGCGAAGATTTATGTCACACATCTAGATCACTGTTTAGCTAACTACATAACTCTCTCCTTGTTTCCAGGTCTGTAAACATGTAATTTATCATATTTTTTTAATATAATTATGAATTTGTGAATAAAAGTTATATTGCTGACTGCAGTGCTGTGTAAAAGTCTTAGGCCACCATTAGATAAGATAAACCTTTAGCAATGGTATAATGAATATATGTAATAAGTAATAAATGTCTTTATTAGAATGCAACCGGGAAATACAATATGCAGTATTAAAAGGTGAGCTGAAAAAATCAGAAAAAAATTCCATAGGCAACAGAGGCAACTTTTTTATGTGTCCTCCCTTTACGCTTGAGCAATAGCAGCATCTGGCTGATTCATCACGATGCCAAATTGGCCCTACTTGATCAGGAGTGTTTTTTCTGTTTTTTGGAAGGGGAATGCATTGAAAAACCAATGCTAAAGCTCACAAATATTGAAATGAAGATCAGTAGAAAATAGTATAAAGGAGAAAGGAATCCAAATTATAGCAAATTCAAGTTTTTCCAACATTTTTGGGTCCAACTGTTACTGGTCATTACACCATTGCTAAAGCAACAAATTTAAAGCTGGAATTTTTCACAGTAGATATGTTGTTGTTGATTATGCCCTATGTTTTTATTTATCAATTTAATATTAATTTGCTTCACTGAACGTCAAGTCAACCTTTTTGAAAAATAAGTATGTCTGATTCCAGATGTCAAAGACAAAGACAAACACACTGAAAAAAATAAACACACAGAGATCATAGATAAGGATGAACAAGAGAAAATAAAACCTAGTATAGATGTTCTGACAGCTGGGAAGGAGAAGACTGGCCAGGATGCAGACACTAGTAAAGAAAAAGGACAAGATGTGGAAAAAGAAAAAAATGAGGATACAGACAAGGACTTTGGAAAGGAAAAACCTATTACTGATAACAAGGAAAAAATTCGCAGCAAAGATATAGAAGACATTATGAACACAGTGCGAAAGAAAGACTCTGACAATGGCAAAGCTACTCATATGCATGTTGAAAAAGATGAAGATCTGGACAGTGGAGAAAAGGTTGTAATTGACCCAACTAATGATCTAAATATGAACATTGTGAACATTGTGTTAACTGATGACAAAGGCAACACTAAAGTGGAAACACCAAATATTGAAACGGCTACTGAAGAACCACAGTACACAATAGTAAGTCTAAGAGAAGATGAGAAAGACAATGTCCCTTATAAAATAGACACAACAAGTGCAAACAACACAGGGATGCCTGTAGATAGCAATGATATAGAGGGAGGCCTGGTGACGCTACAAAGAAAAGAATCCCTAAATACTCAGCTAAAAGTACATGAGGATAACAGCACTGAGAGAGAAACTGTGCCAGTGCAGAACCCAGGCGTGGGTAAATCTCAGGAAACACAACAAGGTGTGGACCATGAGAAAACTACAGGAGCAACCTCAGATACCAAATCTGCAACAGAGAGCCAGCACACAAAGCATGATGTAGGAACAGAGAACCTCAGCATCATAGGTAACCTTTTACAATCATATAACTCAAGCACCATACTACAGATAAGAAAATGTAATTTAATGTCCACAAAACATATAATGTCTTTGAATTCATTCAGAAGCTGAAGGGAGAAAGTGTCCTCCACCCCCTCAGCTGTACCATGGTTTCTACGAGTGGGTGACTGGCGCAGATCCAGAGATGGTAGAGTTCTCATGTAACCACTCATATGCTCTCAGTGGCAGTGCTCGTAGGACATGCCAGCCTAATGGTACCTGGAGCGGATCACAGCCCATCTGTTTGAGGGGTACGAGCTGGCTCAGTGCTTACCTGTCAGACAAAAATTTTGCCCACATAGATTTAAATAAGATATGTGTATGCCTGTTTAAATGTGTGTATGTGTGTTATTTTTTGCTTAATATGATTATATAAGGCTTGGTTCTTGTGTGTGCATCTGCAGCTTGCCGTGAACCCAAAGTGTCGGTATTAGTGAGACAGAAGGTCCTGCCACCACAAATCCCATTCAGGTAAATGTACTTCTTTATTTTTATTTTTAGCAGATCTATTAGGTGAATGTTTGACTCAATGTGGAGAAGCAAAATTTAACATTAGTTACATTTAACCTAGTGCAAGGTCTTAGGAGAGTAGCCAAGCTATGCATCTTGGTGTTTGATGATGACCCTGATTATAGAGCAGTTTTTGAGTACCTTATCCTGTAAACAGGGCGGTTTTGAGGAGAAAAACAACAGGGCATTAAGCAGCAATGTTAGGACAGGAAGCAGTAACATAATACAACAGATTTGGGAGAAAAGTAACATACAATACAAATGATTCAGAAAACATGCCCAGGAATGGCTTGGAAATTAATAGGATAAAGCAAGGGGAACTATGTTGTCTGTACTGCTGTGACTTAAAGGCTTTAAAGAAAGCTGGTTTTGCTCCTTTCTACAGGAAAACTCCATTGCACAAATTCTACTCTTCCACCGGTTTTGTAAAGTTCTTCTCCCAAGTGGGTCCCACTAAAGGGCCCACGACTCTGCCACAGCTTTCCCAAGGTTTCCACCACCTCTATACACATATTGAGTATGAGTGTGTCTCATTATACTATCACCACTCTGGCAGTGCCCGCAGAACCTGCCTCAAAACTGGCAAGTGGAGTGGCCGCCATGTCTCCTGCTCACCAGGTGAGGGGGCTATGTTGTCATCTACAGTGAAACCGTGGGTAGTATGTGCAAAAGTATATGCAAATACATGACAAATGTATTTTTGTATTTATTGGTCTTTGTTCCCTACATATTTAAACCTGCTTATCTGGGTCAGGGTCATGGGAAGAAGGTAGGAGGGGTAGCAGGTAGTGATATTCAGAGGGTGCAGTCGAGCATGTATGCTGAACGGGACACCAGTCCATCACAGGTCTGAATAAAAGTCGCCGTTGCACCTCTGTGCAATGAATCTTTATCCAGCCTACTCACCATCAAGCACAGCTCAGTTGTCTGTGTGTTGTGCACCACCCAACCGAAAGCCAGAACCTGGATCACTGCTTTGGTGGGCTAGCATATTAAACCCCAGTGGCCTAAGTTTGTTGTCTATTTATATACAGTACTTATGTATTTAAATACATTCATAAACCAAATGTAGCCAACATCATTGTTGTAGCCAAAACACATTTAATTAGTTATCAAACATCTTTGGTCTCTCAAATGTAAAAGTAACCCTATGAGATACCATAGACTAAGTTCTAGTCAATGCAGTCCACGCTTGTTGGCAAGAAATGAATCTACCAAATAGAAACCCTTTATCGGACGCGATAAAATAATTATTCAAATAAAGTATTGTTATCATATTGCTTTCATGCTTATTTCAGTTGTCCTTGCCATGTTGTTCATTTATACCCTCTGTACCAGTATGTGGCAAGCTGCCAAGTTTCAACCTACAGCATCCAGTGGACACCCATTGGCCATGGCTGGCAGCGGTCTACCGTCCATCTGGCCAGAATGGTGGAGGAAAATTGGACAAGACAACTAACCTGCGGAAGAGCTCAGGTTTGGTGGATGGGGAAGATGATAGGTCTTTAGACAGCTGGCAGCTGGTGTGCAGTGGAGCTCTGCTCAACCAACACAGTGTCGTGGTGGCTGCCCATTGTGTAACAGAGCTGGGCAAACTTTACCCGCTGGATGTGACTAAAATCCGGGTGGTCCTTGGAAAACAGTACCGTAGTGACATGCGCAAGACCAAGGGTTTACAGCATGTCAGGGTGTGTATCACATCAGGGATTTGGTTGATGACGTAACACATAATGATTTAAAATGTCTGTTTAAAATTATAGTCATTTTAAGCAAATAGTCGACATACATATTTTTCTAATTAAAAAAGGAATCAACACAATTTTGCAATGAAACTTAAATATAGCCCATATTAGCACATTTTAAAGCACCATTAGTGTTTGACCACATTTCCAAATGGTTTGTGTTCTTTAAGGTAATATAACTTAAAGAGCCTTTTAGATAGTGATCAAAGTCAGGTTAATAAGTGTAATATACTCTGTGAAGCTGTGTAGGACGCTGAGCTTAATTGTTCATTTCTCCTGTAAACAGTTTACTAAAAATCTTAAAGGTAATTTTTAAGAAGCAGGTAAAGGTATTATAATATACTCACATTTCTTGCATGCAGTGTCCAATATTTTTAAATACTAAGAAAAACTCAGTACCAAGGACATATAGAGAAGTTTGCAGGGTCCAGGTGTGGTGCACTGGTCCACTATGCTTTAATAATTTTTTATTAAAATTTTTTAAAAATAATTTCCAGAAGAACTGCTTTAACAGTTTTTTTTTTTTAACAGGTCACAAGTGCTTTTTACTTGTAAAATATACTGCTCAAAAACATAAAGGGAACACTTGTAGTTATGTTGTGTTGTTAAAGTGTTCCCTTTATTCTTTTGAGCAGTGTATATAGCCTTGTCAGTAAACCTCTAACTCTGATATAGTAAACAGACAATTAAAGTTGACAAGTAATCTGCTGTATTTTATTCTTGTTTTAGCACATGTTGTTCTAACCTCTCCTTTTCTGTTTCTGTATTTAATCTTAATTGTCCCAGGTGTCTGCCATCACGGTGCACCCTAATTATGACCCCCTGGTGCTGGACTCTGATTTGGCCATCCTGAAGCTGCTGGATAAAGCCAGGATTGGCGAGCATGTGCTCCCTATTTGCCTGCCAAATGCCCAGGATGCAACAGAGAAGTCTTTCCCCAGACAGGCCATGGTGACAGGCTGGTCCCTGATCCCTGATGCCAAAGCTGGTAATAGCGAAAGGACACGAGTGGGTACCGTAATGCTGGGTGATGTGGTGCACTGTGAGCAACAGTATGCCCATTATGGATTACCCATTAGTGTCTCAGAGAACATGCTCTGTGGGCGCCAGGGCCCTGGCTCCAGTCCTTCTAACATCTGTCCAGCTGAGACTGGCGGGGTCCTGATTGCCCCACCAACTTCCTCTCCTGAACATGACTCTTCACTTCATCAGAAGCAGGAGTGGAGGCTTTTGGGGTTGGTCAGTTTTGGGTACGACTCATTAGATTGCAACCCGGAACTTTATACTGTCTATACACACATTGCTAACTTCCTCGACTTTTTTGAGAAGAATATTAAATAGGAATATTACTTAGATATTAATTACTTCTTCACCCACTGCCTGTAGTATTTCTGTCTAGTTTTTTTTTTTACCTTTCATAATCTTTTTATATGTAGCTTCAACTAACACTGGATGCCACAATGGCATAACTGTATTATAAAAAGACCCTATTTCAGGTAGAAGTTACCCTTTTGGACTATATTGCCAGCTATAATATTTTGATGTAAATGTGTAGAAAACATAAATTTACACCCTTAGTGTTTCCAGGTCAAATTTGAGTTTAAATTTGTTAACAATCACCAAAAAGTAAGTAACTTGTGCTAAGTAACTTATTATTTATGTGTAACCATATACAGAATATGTATATACATATGTATATGTGTATACAGTATATGATAAACAATAATTCATTAAGTAACTGTTTGTTTATTTACTTTTACGTTACATTCTTAAAAGTACAATTCTTGTTACATCTGTTGTGTTATGGGTAAAAACCTGACAACACTACTTAACTAGAAAAAGGAGAAAAGTTCATTTAATCTTCAAACACAACAAACAACATTCTATTTTGGTCAATAACACAACAGGTCCCATGAACACTGGTGAGATGTGCTAAGACAGAAGAAAGCCTCAGCTTATGTACTGCTATCCATAAGGGACAGGAAAGAGTTTGCATGTTTTGTGTGTGTAGGTGTGCATATGTGCATGTGTGGTAAGGTTTATATTACTATGAGGACCAAATGTCCCCACAAAAATAGAGCGAACAACTGACAGTACACTTGAATCAAGTTAATAAAATTTATTGGCTTGAAAAATAATTGGTGTATTATTACAGTATTAAATTATTATATAAAAATTCATAAACATTTCTAATTAAACAACCGATAATAACTGCCAGGTCAAATTTGAATTGTATGACCATTTAAACAAAGAGATAAACAGTTCAAATTATGCTTCTTTGTATTCAGTAGGACATTGTTGAGGATGTATTGGTCTTGTTGTGACACGCATCTAAGCAAACTTGACCCGAACAAAATAGGTGGGTTAAAATAACATCAATGGAAACACATCTACCAGCATTTACCATGACATTATGTAATTTGGGTTCAAATGGATGCTGTATAATTGAAAAGGGGAAAAATGTCCTGTAATATTAGATGTCAATGATATTTGGTCTTCTGAATCTTTGTAATGTACATATAGTGTAATGTATTATTTAGCAGTTATAAACATAACTGAAACTATGTATATATTGCTTATTGTATATTGCTTATGACCCTTTAAATAAAATTGTGATGTGGTTGTCTCTGGTTTGTATTGTTGAATATACTGTATGTGTTGGAAAGCAAAAAATGGGCCCTGTCTTAAATATAACCCACCCTGACACTTGGTCATTGTTTTTCACTCAGATATTTGTCAACAGTATGATAAATAAATGGACACATTACTTCAAGGAGGACCATATGCCTTGCATACAGACTCTCACTACTTCTTTGTAAAACAGAAAACAATTAAGGAACACAAAGAACCGCTTGAACATAAATAACAAGAAAAGGCTTGAAAAACTGCCCTATATAAGAGGTACTTAAGCAATGTATTTTGGGTCCCCTCTTTGTACAAAAAAGAGCAATTTTTCCCAACTCTAATGCCTGTCAAGGAATTTTAAGATCTCCATATGGAAAACATCAAAGGCTGGACTGAATAATGAAGACCTCTGTCTATAAGGGAGTTTTTACTTTCCACTGTTACTTTAACTCTGTAAAACTGCTTTGGATAATGTCCATTATACACTTCAAAAAATAAATGTTAAGTAAATTGAATAAATATCATACCGTATATATCTATTACAGAGCAGCCTTCTTAAAGGATTCTATATTTACTTCCTACCCTCAGTTAAATTTCCAAATCACAATTAACAATTTAATGTTTTTAAAAACAATTTAGTCACATTTGTTACAGTAAAAAGATACAAATATAAATCAGTTTTTGAGCTTAAAAATCAATATTCAACAATATTCAATAGAATATACTACAAAGAGGACTGTGATTGGTGTGATTATTGACCCCAGTCTTTCATTTGAAGCTCATGTAGATAATATTAGCAGGGCAGCTTATTTTCAATTAAGAAACATTGCTAAGCTAAGAAACTAATTAACTCTCCAGGATGCAAAAACACTAATTGATGCATTTTACTTCTAGATTGGATTATTGTAATGTATTGTTATCTGGATGTTCCAGCAGGTGTTTACACAAGCTTCAGTTAGTACAGAATTCTGCAGCCAGAGTTCTAACTATATCTAAAAAATATGATCATATCACCCCTGGTTTACTGAGTCTGGCTCCTCTCAGGGTTTCCTCCTTTTAATCTCAGGGAGTTTTTTCTTTCCACTGTCGCCATTTGGCTTGCTCATTAGGGACAATAGAATCCAATTTGTAACAATGTCTATTGTAAAAAGCGCTATACAAAAAAAATTGAATTGAATTGAACTGAAAGTTAGAATAAACCCCTCTTTAACCAACCATGTCTGTCTGGACTGACCTAAACAAATGACTCACAGTTTTGTATAATAACATATTCAATGTGTGTTTACCTAGGAATAATGTCAGGAGACATTGAAGAAAATAGAAGGTTTTTTAATATTGAATGTTGACACATAGTAAAGACCAATGCGCAAGACCATGATGTTGACGCATAGTTAAAATAAATTGAATTGCCACCAGGATATTTGCAGTGCTGTGAGGGCACCTGTGTATATAACCAGTACTCTGTACATCATGCCAGACAGTGGATATTGACTTTAATTTAATGAATAGAAGTGAACATGTGTTTGAAAAGAAGTGTGATTTTTCCAAACAGCTTTGTAAGACTGATTTGTAGCTGTAAAAAGCATAAAAGCATATAAAATCACACCATAACCTACCACACTCTACTGCAGTGAGATTGTGTCTGTTCCTGTTGGTCTAATTGGTTGGTCTATTGTTTTCTGAAGAAATGATTTAAATCTGCAGATATAATATTATTTCAGTGCTTTGTATAGTTTAACTTAGTTACAATACATAAATAATTCATTTTATATAAATATATTTAAAGTCAGGTTTAATTGTCATTTTAACCATTGACTCAGTACGCAGTGAAACGAAATCAACGTTCTTCGAGGACCTACAAGTGCTACATGGGGACATAAAAGTACAGAGGATAACACAATACCAATTCTAACAAAAAACAATACTTGAAGTGTTTGTGTGCAACGTGTGCAAATTAGTGCAGACTGTACAAACAGTGTAGGACAAAACATACATTTATAAACAAATTATTTTTAATAGGACATTATATATTCTAAAAGTAGTAATGTTTTTGTAGTAAAATTACTAGTAAAAGGCAAGTAATTTTACCACTAAAATTATGTAGCAAAGAGACATTTGTATATTTATGTATAAACTACAGTCTTTTAAGTAAATGGAGAACAAATTTAGTAGATACATGAGACAATTTATTTATTCTCTTAATGTATCATTTGCAGTCTCAAACACATATATTGAATTGTGAATGGTAAATCAGAATTTCAGTTAATATATATTTTTTAAATGTAGACAATAAATGACCAAATAGAAAATACTGGTAAATTGTTTGTTTAAAAAAACGATTTTGGGTGTGACATGACAAAATCAGGTCATTATCAGTGATTCCAATATACTACCACTAGATGGCCATACTGGTTCAGAATTTGTAGTAAAATCTTGTAGCAAATCTTGCTGAAAGTGATGTCTCAAAGCTCAAATCATGTAAAACTTGTTTCTTGTACACATTCAGTTCCAATGAAGTTGGGATATTGTGCAAAACACGAATAAAAACAGGATTTGATGATTTTTAAATCTTTTTAAACCTATAGTCATTTTAATGTATTTCAAAGACAAGATATTTAATGTTCAAATGGATATGCTTTATTGTTTTTTGAAAATATTCACTAATTCTAAATTTGATGCCTGCAACATTTTCCAAAAGATTTGGAAGCACTGTGTTACTGTGTTGGAATTCTTTCCCATATTTTCTTGATGTACAACTTCAGTTGTTTGCAAAAAACAATCAAGTTTATCCGTTTGCAAATATCTTGGCTTTGTAGTGTATTCAATTAAATATAGGTTGAAAATATTTTGCAAATCATTGTATTCTGTTTTTATTTATGTTTTAACTTCATTTTAATTAGGGTTGTGCAAAACAATGAGTGGTACTCACTGTACTCAAATGGCTTACACAGTCACCAGAACTCAATCCAGTAAAGGAGTTTTGGATGTGGTGAAACAGGAGAGTTACAACACGGATGTGCAGCTGACAAATTAAGATTTGAAATATCCTCTTGCGGCCCAGTTTTCGAAGGGAGGGGATCATGCTCTGCTTCAGTATGTCACAGTACATGTTTTACTCATTGTTTTCTTAATGACCCGTAGCTCCCCACAGCCGACAGCACTAATGCAGCCCCAAAACATGACATTCCCACCACCATGCTTAAATGTAGGCAAAGCACACTTGTCTTTGTATTCCCCACCTGGTTCCCGTCACTCACGCTCGACACCATCTGAACTAAGTTTATCTTGATCTCACCAGAGCACAGGACATGGTTCCTGTAAGCAATGTCCTTAGTTTGCTTGTTTTCAGCAAAATACTTTCTTGTGCATCATCTTTAATGATCCCATATCTCGTGTGTGTGAGTGTGTGTGTGTGTGTATATGTGTGTGTTATGTGTGTGTGTGTGTGTGTGTGTGGGAGAGTGTGTGTGTGTGTGTGTGTGTGGGAGAGTGTGTGTGTGTGTGTGTGTGTGTGTGTGTGTGTGTGTATGTATGTTTTTGACTCGCTACTTTATTCACTGTACGGAAATAGTTTGTATTATTATTTCATGACTGTGCTGATATCATCGTCTTACTGTCTATCCCCACTAATCTCTAAAAGATTGCTTTGCTTTGTGACAAATATTGTTTTAAAACTCTTAATTCTCTTGCCTGTGTTGTATCATTTCGATTCCCAGGCGTTTTTCAAGGGAAATTGTTCTTAGTGCATAGTCGCCCTGTGACTCGGTCCAGGTAAACATGAAGATTAAAAAACGGTTAGGGTTTAGCTAGTTGTGGCTATGTATAGCCATAAAGGCCAAGCTATGTACATAAATCGTCTTGCAAGTGAGTTGAAATCTCAGCATTTAACAGAACAATGTCTACTTAACCAGTAGATAGGAAATTGTTATAAATAGATATTTTGACTTTTTGGCTGAATGTGTATTACTTCATAGGTAAATGTGGAAATGTGTATGTCATAGAAAAGTCTGAGGACAGTCAAAATGCCAGAGAGAGACAGACATTCATTGATTATTGGTATGCAACAGAAGCCTAATGGATCACAAAGCATTTCTCTTATCCCTGCTTAAAGAACGTAATGCTAAAGTGTCAGTAGTCCTGTTTAATTGGATTAAGTGCAACACATTTTAATATAAATCACTATGTATTTATGACTGGTCTTAGTGCAACCTTGAGTTTCGATGTAACATTGTGTCTGCTGCTTCATGACGTTAAATAAATCCAAATAAATAAACAAACAAACGAAAGTTTCGAACGTCAGTGCCGGTGGAATGAGAAGAATCCCTTTTCTACAACTCAACACAGTTCTGGAATCATGTTTGTGACATGCTTTGGTCAAAGTCAGGCACATCTATACAAAATGTCTCTTTACAAAATGATTGTTTAGTGTGGGCCTGTTCTTTTAAATGATCATGAGTTACTGCTTTCTCCATCCCATTCTGTGATTCGTCGATTTATGAGCCGAGTCTTGGTGTTCCTTTAATCTTTAATCATGCACATGACTTGCTCATGCACATTTATTTCAATGTGCATGAGAATCAAAAACACAAATGACGACTTGAATTGAAAATGAATCTTAAACATGAAAAAAACAGCAATGTAGAGTGGTTTTAATATTTGGCTACAATGTTCATCAGAGTGATCATACTTTCAGACATCAGAACCAAGCTTCATCCACTCAGATCTTCTGTCCTTTAGCTTTGTGGGGTGATTTACCAGTTGGGGCAGTTAACAACAGAGTAGCTCCAGTGATTAGCTCCTGGATTGTTGAATACCAGTTCCAAACAGTTCTCAAGTCATATCATGACAAATGTTATCGTAATAGACTGTGATTTTCTGAGATGATCAAGAATATAATGTTTGCTTAAGGAACACTGACCAGTTGCATTTTTTTATTATGAACTTTAATTAGTCCTATTTAATCATTTGAGGACCAAGAGACATGTTTGTCTCATACTTTTAAATGAAAGCCAAATGTGATTGAAACAACCTAGAGCAGTCAAATTTGTGCGAAACCACTCAGTATGTCACCGACTTTATATAAATAAGGCAGGTTTCGATATGTATGCGTTTTTATGTATAGTTTCATTGTCAGATTGAGAGGACTTTTGTGTCAAAATGGCTCAAATTGGATGCATACATTCCGTATGGTTCTAAAAGGCTTAATTGGATGAAGTGCAGTACATTGAATAAAAATCACTTTATCACCTTCAGTGTGTTTTTAAAAAATTAATTGCTGTGAACTGTTATTCAAATAGAGTATGTCATATCTGTTAAAAAAACTGCTGATAAATCTGCTTGTGTTTTCAGAGCATGTGTGTCTTTTGGACCAAGAAACCGATCAATTGGTGCTGCTGCAAAAAGTCAGGTATGGCAAGAGAAATCATGAAGTATTTATGAATTTAGGTTGTTTCAAATGTTATACATTTTAGTGATCTATTCTACGTGATTGCAGCAGAGCCTATTTACTATCTTTGCCTTTATTGCTTTATTACAGGTGGTGACTAATTGTAAGAACACTGTGCAGGGATTCAAGCGTTTCCATGGACGAGCTTTCTCAGACCCGTTTGTTCAGAGTATAAAGTCCAGTCTTGTTTATGAGCTTTCACAAATGCCCACGGGTACAACGGGAATTAAGGTGAGTGCATGCGCAATGCACAGTGAACCTCCCTTGTTTTAGTTCAGAGCTTCTTATGAGGTGAAATCTCAGCTAAGCAATCACACCGTGTATCCTCTTCCTCAGGCTAAGTCCTCAGCTTAGGTCTGATTACGGTTTG
Source organism: Parotocinclus spilosoma (assembly GCA_033117975.1). Taxonomy (NCBI): domain Eukaryota; kingdom Metazoa; phylum Chordata; class Actinopteri; order Siluriformes; family Loricariidae; genus Parotocinclus; species Parotocinclus spilosoma. The sequence continues at coordinate 12,063 of JAVSBV010164890.1, read as the reverse complement.
GCCTTCTCTCAAGCAGCTTAATGATGGAGGCTTTGAGGATTCGTTATACAGATGATTGTAGTGAAAACTGTTGTGGGTGTCTTGTGAAATAAGCTTAATCATTTTTTTCTTATGCCAATTATACACAACCATCAACTTTCATTGGTAATTGTTTTTATAAATAAAGGTCAGGCCTTTAAGGTCCTGAGGAGAGGGGAACACTAGTACCCTTAGTATCCATACAAATGCATTAGTGTCATTTCAACGACTGGTCTATGAATGAATTCTAGCGATTTAGTTAAGAGCGCAGTAGGTTGATAATTTTGTTAGAAGGTTTGTAAATATTATTATAAAATGGCGTTCCACTATGCCCAGTTGCCTGTTCCTTGCCAGAGCATGATTGCCCCCCCACACACACACACTGTCCTGTGCTCACATTGCTCTTGCTCTGTCATAAAATAAGTTTTGCCATTATTTTTGCCATTTTGTGCAAAAGTGTTTGACCAATATGTTTTTTTTTTAATTGGCTGATACCAATATTTGTTGTTTTGACACTCTGCTTTTGCAATCTGTAATATTTAGTTCTTTGCTGTTTTCTCAGGTCACATACATGGAGGAGGAGAAGGTGTTCAGCATTGAGCAAATAACCGCAATGCTTCTTACCAAACTGAAGGAGACTGCTGAAAGTGCTCTGAAAAAGCCAGTGGCAGACTGTGTGATATCAGTGAGTGTCTGTTTTTATATTTTAGAAAATATCACTATGGCTGCCACTGTACATAAACATGACTGGCTTTGGCTGCGTTCACATTGCGAGAGCAATTGGCCCAATTTCTAGGTTTGTGTATCGATAGGATACAAATGATACCCGATCTCATTATCCAATCCATGTTTCACCCTGGTTAAATATGGTAAATTATTGTTAATATTCACCTATGTGGTTCATGAATTGTGGCCTTCTTAATGTGACTTTTTGGCAGTAAACAGAAATGAATCTTGTGGTTTTAAAAATAATTTCTTAAACTTTGCCCACCTAAATGACATTGATCTTTAAATCGCCTTTCTTTCCCATTCTGATGCTCAGTCTGAACTTCTGGTGATCATTTTTCCTAAATGCGCAAAAAAAAAAGTTGCTGCCATGTGATTGACCGAGTAGATATTTGCGTTAACGGGCAGTTGGAAAGGTGTACCTAATATAGTGGGCGGTGGGGGCATATTCTTGTGCATGAAGCCACACTTCTGAGTGCTTCTCGCTGTCCATCTTCCACTATAGGTCTTACAAATCTGTGCCGATACACGATGTCCACAGATCCTGGCAGATAACTGCGCAGATTGTTGCCTTTCACTCGTGCTATCTCACACTCCCACACACATTTAAGGAATTTACAAACTGGCTTGTATGTGACAGCGCATCGTCTTTACAATTGTGTGTATAGTGCGAGCATTTATTTCAAAATACAACATGCAGACACTTTTGTGAAGGCACAGTACTTCTAATCCCGCTTGCTTCTACCATCATAGTAGGGGGCGGAACGGTGGCACGGTGGGTAGCACTGCTGCCTCACAGCAAGAAGGTCCTGCGTTCCATGCCAGGGTCCTTTCTGTGTGGAGTCTGCATGTCCTCCCCGTGTCTGTGTGGGTCTGCTCATGGTACTCCTTGTTTAAAGATGTCTTTGATGTATTTAAGGTTCCCTGCTACTACACGGATGCTGAGAGGAGATCCGTCATGGATGCAGCTCAGATCGCTGGACTCAACTGTTTGAGGCTCATGAATGAAACTACTGCAGGTAAAGTCATGTCTAAATGCAGTGACAATAAACTCAAAGTTCCAAACTAACTCAGTCAGAGGAATGAATGGGGTATGTATGTCCTCCACAGTGGCCCTGGCATATGGGATTTACAAACAAGACCTGCCAGCCCCTGAGGAAAAACCCAGGACAGTGGTGTTTGTGGATATTGGACATTCAGGATACCAGGTCTCTGTGTGCGCTTTCAACAAAGGCAAGCTCAAGGTGCGTGCTAAAATCACACTTACTTCTTACACCAGTATGTATTAGGAGTGTAACATTACTATAATTACGATTGTATTCACAAATCGTGTGAAAACAAACAACAAAAACAAATTTTCACCGTTTTTGATACGTTTTTAAACAAAATTATTTGCCCTCCCCCAGCAAGTAAATAAAATTACTAGAGAGAGGGTTAGAATTGAAAACACAGTGCACTGTAGCGTAATCATTTTTTAACGTGAAAGCATTTCTTTTTATTCTTTATTTCTGAAAAATAGCCATTTAAAATAGTGTGTTTCCTGTATGACTATGTAAACAAAAATAATATTTAATCCTCTGCAATTAAAATAAATTAGATGTGCATCTGTGAGCAGAACCTGTGAAAAATGTAAATACATGAGATGAAGTACTAAACAAGAATACTTAATCCAGCTCACTGATGCACCTCATTCCATTACACACCTAGTGTTTGTGTAAAATCACTGGTTGTGCATGAGGCTTGACCTGTATGAACATGGTCACCTATATCTATTTTATGGTAACTAAAACTATGGGTATGTAACAGGGGTTCTGTTCCCACACAAATACAGACAGGAAATTAATGTTGCCAGTTTATTCAAAAATGGGAAGTGGAAGCTATTTGTTGTTTGGTGTCTTATAAGTCTATCAATGATGGTTAATACTTAACATTGTTGATTTTATTATACAGGTTCTTGCTACAGCTTTTGACTCACAGTTGGGAGGAAAATACTTTGATGAGGCTCTTGTAAACCATTTCTGTGAGGAGTTTGGAAAGAAGTATAAGCTGGATGTGAAAACAAAGCCCCGGGCTCTGGTTCGTCTTTACCAGGAGTGCGAGAAGCTCAAGAAGCTCATGAGTGCCAACTCCTCTGATCTTCCCTTAAATATTGAATGCTTCATGAATGACATTGATGTTTCTGGACGTCTCAACAGGTAATTCACAAAACCAAATGGGCAATGTTAGTATTCAATATGGATTATCTAAGATATTAAATGTCTAAAGGTAATTTATGATTGAATCCCAAGAAAAATGTTACTTTTTGGTGTCCCAAGCTTTTCTTTTGGTTTAACGCTGAAGTTCAAAGGCTCATGTAGCTTACTAGTAAAGGAGTTTGAAGCTACCAGTTAGCTCTGTTAGAACTGCTAATTATTATACATCTTTGGAAAGACTCATTTATAGCCTCAATGCTCAAACGTCATTGAGTAGTATAAATACATTTAAAAAATAATGTCTATTGATGCGTAATGAATTATTCAATTTATCCAGCACATAGTAAAGTCTGAGGTGACGTAATGTATACTGCTTGGATTTTTTTTGAACAATTTTTCTGAACAATATAGTTAACAGTGCTACTCCACATCTGTTTGACTGAGACCAAAATAACATCACAATGGTGCATTAGCATCTTTCTTGTAAACATACCCCCCCCCCCCATGTTTCTCAGAATTATTTGCCATTTACATTTACAGTATTTAGCAGACACTCTTATCCAGAGCAACTTACAAAAGTGCATTAAGACATCAGTAACATAATCTATTCCTAATAATCAGGAATCTAAACAAGAATGCACTTCTGAAACGTAAATTGTAAACATTGTGTGAGTACATCTGGTATAATCTTGATGAAATAATGCAATTCTATACTAATAATGTTTTGCACTAAGCACAGACAGAGCAACATTTGTAGAAAGCATACAGTTTGTTAGAATGGTAACGGTAGCTCAGATAACCGGTATTTACATCTAAGGTACACAGAAGAAAGCGCTGAAGAAAAATATGTTGAAGCGCAATAAACCTTGAGCCTACAGCAGCTGAAGACAATGCCTGGTACCACTCCCGTCTGCAAAGAACGGCCAACTTAGGCTACAGTTCGCATAAATAATTGGAAAGTAGAAGACTGGAAAAATGTTACCTGGTCTGTTGTCTTTTTGTTTTATGTTTTTTTTTATGTTTTGTTCCGACATTCTAATGGTCGGGCCAGAATTTGGTGCAAACGGCATGAAACGATGGATCCATCCTGCCTGGTATCAATATATTTGCAAACCTCTAATCTTAATGCTTAAAAATGGCACCATGCAGGTTTATGTTTAGGGGCAAAACAAACAGTGATTTATTTATTTATTTTCCCCCTTGCAGAGGTCAATTTGAAGAGATGTGCGCTGACGTCCTTGCCAGAGTCGAACCCCCCTTGCGCAGAGTAATGGATCAAGCTAGTGAGTAGTAGGCGTTTATGTAACTATATGCTTTTAGACTTTCTTGTCTGATCCTATATTGTGTGTCCCCTGCTATAGACCTGAAGAATGAGGACATTTATGCTGTAGAAATAGTCGGAGGTGCTTCCAGAATACCAGCAATTAAAGAGCGAATCAGCAAGTTCTTCGGGAAGGAACTGAGCACAACCCTGAATGCAGATGAACCTGTGGCCAGAGGATGTGCCCTTCAGGTCTGGCTGCTCTCAGCATCCTGTGTTTTCTGTTAAAGCTAATACGTCTGTCAGCATAATACTCCCAGGCATGAGGCAAACCATTTTAGATTTGTTTATTGTAGGCTTATTATAGTTAATATTAAAATGTATGGTTATTAATGTTTAGGGTATGTTAATGGGTCACTACAGGTTTTATATATAACCCCCTGGAAGTGAAACTATCAGCCAAAAAATGTGTCAGACCAACTAACAGGTAATATTTGAAGAAGAAACAAGGTAGAATATATTTAGGAAAATTTGGAACACCCAGATATGTTAGGTTCATCAGCACAGTAAGAACTCTTGCCAACCAGTCAGATTGTAAGGTCACACCTAACTGTCATACACTTCATAATGAACATAGAACTGTTATCAGAATTGACATATTACAAGACATTTCCAGGTTTGAAGTGCGTTCAGATAACGGGGTTTGACTACAAATTGAATTGCTACAAACTGGTCAATTAGCTGTTAAGAAATACTTTTCCCTTATTTTGTACTAAAATGTCCCTGAAATTCCCCAAAATGTTCACTGGTGATCAATAATTTATTTGTCTACCTAACTGTCTAAAGTATCCATAAAGACCACCCACCACTGGTTTCATATGGCCTAGAGTACGCCTCTATTCTTAATAACCTTCAGTTTGTTTGTCTGATGGATCTGAGATACTGTTTCACTAAAAGCAGTCACATAATTACATACTGTTATATCTGTTGTTATGGTACTGGTTCAAGACTGTTATTAAATGGGCAACCAAACCTATGTATTTTCAAGCAATGGTTTAAATGAGCTCAAAACTGATGGGTTAAAGCTTTAGGTGGTAGAAAATAGTGAAACTGTGGGGAAAATTAGCCTTTTTTTTAGTCAAAGCACTGTGCTGTTTATGTGTGGCTGTGTTTGTGCTGGCATCACGAGTGCACAAGTGTAAGCTAAATGTGACTGGCACAGAATATTTTATATGCATCGGTGCATCTCTTTTAAGAACAAATGTGTACAGTGTACATTGGTAGACTGTTGCCTGGAAGATCTTTAATAATGTTCTCGTGCTATGTTTCGGCAGTGTGCAATCTTGTCTCCTGCCTTCAAAGTTCGCGAGTTTTCAATAACAGATGTCGTTCCTTACCCGATCTCTCTAAAATGGAATACTGCAGCAGAGGACGGCATAAGGTACGGACTGCAATCTATGTGGCCTCTTAACAAAATCAGATCCTTTTGTTTTGTCTATTTTAATGTCATATTTCTTGATTTCAGTGACTGTGAGGTTTTCCCAATGAACCACGCTGCTCCATTCTCCAAAGTGTTGACCTTCTACCGGAAAGAACCTTTCTCTTTGGAAGCTTACTACAACAATCCCAAGGAATTACCATACCCAGATCCTACAATAGGTATTGCTCACAACACTCACATTTTTTTTAGATTGATGTTAACAATGATTAGTCTAACTGTTCTTTAACATTTTCCTCTCGTTTTACTAGGACAGTACATGATCCAAAATGTTGTGCCACAAGCCACTGGTGAGAGCTCAAAGGTAAAAGTTAAAGTGCGTATGAACATCCATGGAATCTTCAGCGTGTCCAGTGCTTCATTAGTGGAGGTGCTGAAGAGTGAGGAGTCAGAGGAGCCCATGGACACAGAACAGGCTCAAGCACAGAGCGCAGAGAAGGAGGATGAGGTATTTGATATATTTATACATATACAGTACTGTGCATAAGTATTTTCAGTTAAGTATATATTCTGCTTACTCAAAGTCTTAGAGTTCACTTTGTTGTTCTACAATTACAGATTGTTGTCCATCTGTTTATCTTTATGCTTAGTAAGACCCCTTTACTCTGGTCAGGACCAGAAAAGATCAGGTAGTACACTGCTGTCAAAAATTAGGGGATGTTTAATTTTGGGCTATGTCATTTTGAAATATCCCCTATTTTTTGTGAGCAGTGTGTTTAGATGGTGGACCATTCTCAGCACTGCAGTGACATTAAGGTGGTGGTGGTGTTGTTACTGTGTGTTAAGCTGGATCCAGCATGGCAGTGATTTTGGAATTTTAAAACACTCTTTACTCACTGCTCACTTTAATAGAGACACTCAACTTATTACTCCACCTTGTAGATGTACAGTCAGAGACAGCAGCTCATATGTTGCACAGTCTGTGTTCATTACTGTGCTGTTCATGTTTGGTTTACCAGCACAGAATCAACTTCGCCCAAAAAAATGGCATGCATCAGAATGCGTAATGCAACAGTTGCCAAATATAAACATTATTTTTGTTATACAATATATAGAGCTTTTAAAAAAACATCTGCAAGTGGCTGAAATGTGTTCCACTAAGACATTCCCTAAATTCAGTGGGTTATGCATTTCTCTCAATCCCCGAGTCTCTAAGCATCTCTGACATCACTCTCGCATCATAATCCATTTCTGTGTTCTTTTCTTTTATCTGATTGACTTCTAGGCTGGTATGTTATACCACATGGCTAGAGAGCTTTCCCAACATACTGTTTGCCGATGTTGTAGCAGCAAAATATATTATAGTATATTTGCTGCCTATTTTGAAGCGTTAGAGCTTCTGCTTCTGCTTGTGCGTATGGGAAATGAACACCGGTGTACCGTTTGAACCCTTATACCACCCAGTACTAGTGTTTTTTTATTAATGCAGTTGTAATCCAGTTTGTGTCATGAATATGCTGACATTCATTACACATTAATAAATACATACAAGATTATTCATATGGTTTCTGTACAACCATACTTTTACACCAGACTCCCTATTAAGTGCTCCTTTGGTCGTCCATATCACAATATGAAATTCTCGCGAAATGCTGCCGCAAAATAACTAATAACAATTACTGTAAATTTGTTATTTAAGCGATTTTAGTTGCATATCAATTTGAGCCTGCCCACGGAGGTTTGTTCTTCTTGGTATTGTTACCTCCCTCCCATAATTCAGACACTCTAATAATAATAATAATAATAACTCTGTACATAGTATACAGTGAATATGTAGCAGTTTTTGACACAGCTTAAAAAATATCCAACCATAATCCTGCAATGAATTTCTCTGACAGAGATAAGGAACATTGCTTTTTTTTGCCCTCAGATATTGTCACTGCAAGAGACAAAGCTTCTGCCAACTTTTGGCCACTTCATGCAGCACTAAATAACATTGCTTTATCGAACTTCCAAATGGATACTTTCTATACTGTGAAATCCTCATCAGTTAATTAGTAACTGTGATTGTCATGTCTTTTCAAAACCATTATGGTATTTATCAAATGAGGTTTTTACTCAGTCACACTATTTTTAACCCTACAGATCAAAATGCAAGTGGATGAAGATCTACAGAAGGGTGAGGATGATGCGGAGAAAGAAAATGATGAGAAAAAGTCTGAAACCGAGGAGATGGAGGTAATGCATAGACACTGCTTACAAAAATTCTGGTGTATTTCAAAATGGAATGCAAAATGTCTTTCAATAGAAAAAGAGCCAGCTAGATGTGCTGTCCATGTTGTGACTTTCTGTCTTTGTGATTTGTCCTTTGTTCAGGCGTCAGCAGAAGGCGGCAAACAAGAAAAGAAAACTGATCAGCCTCCACAACCTAAAAAGCCTAAAGTGAAAGCTAAAGTCCTGGAGCTTCCCATTGAAAATAATCCTCAGTGGCAGCTGGCCAACGACATGCTCAATCTGTTTGTGGAGAATGAGGTAGAGCATCACGAAAGCAGCTTTTAGATAGTTGTAGATTTTTTCCCTCTTTAAAGGGTGACTTATCAGGCGATGCCTTTCCTCTTATAGGGTAAGATGATTATGCAGGACAAGCTTGAGAAAGAACGGAACGATGCCAAGAACAACTTGGAGGAGTATGTGTACGACATGAGGGACAAACTGCATGGGATGTTTGAGAAGTTTGTCAGTGAAAGTGTGAGTACTTTAGTGAATTTGACTGTCCAACTTACCTTGGCCATAAAGAAGATCCAGAACTTGTCAAGCTCAAGCGGTTCTGGAAGTCGGACGTAGATTAATTACGCTTTAGTGTGTTATGTCTGAAATGAGTGTCCTTAACACTTGGTACCTCAACCCAGTTCTGTATCGGTTTCGTACTTTTCAAACGTTGTTTGAAAAAGTGCTACATGTATAAATCATATTATTTTAGGGTCAAATAAGAGCAAAGAGATGTGTGATAAAATAATGTAGTTACAAACATAAGCTCACCTGCCTGTCATCATGCTTGCTTGCGTGTATTTTTAAGGAATTTTTTTTAATTTAGCCTTATTTATTAACAGTAAGCTTTAAATCCACTGCTGTTCCCTTTAACTGTTCAATCCAATGTTCTTCATGAGAACTTGTGTAAGTTCTGCTCTGTAACCAATTAGATGTCTTTCATCTGGTACAGGACAGGGATGCGCTCTCGTTAAAACTGGAGGACACAGAAAACTGGCTGTATGAAGACGGAGAGGACCAATCTAAACAAGTATACATCGACAAACTTGAAGAATTAAAGGTACAACCACCTTAGAGAGCTTGTGCTAAAGTACAGGGTTGTGTGTAAAGGGCTGTATTGGATGTTCTTTTTATTTATTTTCTTGCTTGTTTTGTAGAAAATGGGCCAACCCATTCAAGTTCGTTACACTGAGTCTGAGGAACGGCCAAAAGCATTAGAGGAGTTGGGAAAACAGCTACAGCAGTACATGAAGATTATAGAGGCTTTCAAAATGAAGGTATACAATTGTTGCTCAGTGTTGTGCAGGTATTTTTGTACACAAAGTGCCTAACATTTTTCTAACCTTTAAATAAAAGGATGAACCATATGAGCATTTGGATGAGGCTGAGGTTCAGAAAGTTGATAAGATGGTGAGTGAAGTCATGATCTGGATGAACAGCAAAATGAATCAGCAGAGCAAGCAGTGTCTGACAGTGGATCCAGTGGTGAAAGCTGCAGAGATTACAGCAAAAACAAGGGTGAGTTTATACAGCATTTACAAAACAAAGATAGCCTCTACTGCATAATCTTGTATCATTTGAATTGGTAGTGCCTTTTTGCTTTTTATTAGTTTTTTGGATGATGTGTCATTTGAAACAGGGACTTTTTATATGCACTTAATAATCCGATCATAATCAGATTTCTGCAGTTATGCGATGATTTAAGTTGCCATGTAAACGGCATACACTTATCTGGAAATAAGATTACGAAAAACAAATAGAGCTTGAACCCTTATGCTTTGATTTCAATAGATTTTCTTAGTCTGCACATGCACACAGCTGGCATGGCTTAATTATGTGGTGTGATTTGGCAATCCTGGAATTAAATACATAACCTGTGAAACGACTACCAAACGCTCTTGGGAAAACTCTGAAACTCTGTATATGCTTGTTATATAATTATTCAAGTTTGACGTTTATGTCACACCTGTTATGATATTATGGCTTGTTGCAAAGTAGAAATCCACTTGCAATTGCCTGAGGCATGTAAAATCGAAGGTTTTTCTTATCTTCAGTGTATGTATACTCATTGACTGAATTATTATAATTATTAATTTTTTTCAATACTTTATATAAATATTTCCACGTTAAAAAAAATTATAAATAAAAGAAAAAGTAGACCAAAGCTATCTGACAAAGAAATGAGAACCTTTACAGACCAGACAAACGTGCTAACCGACAGGGAATGGCATCAAATCTGTGGCCCTTTTAAGTTATTTAGAAATGATCGCCAGGTCTTCCAAAAACTCTTGTGCTTTTAAAGTGGAAGCTGACTCTGGGTAGCACCGTCTCCTCACAGAGAGAAGGAATTCCGCTTTCCACCCACAATCCAAAGACATTAATTGGGTTAATTGGTTACAGTAAACTGGACTGATCCGAGTGTATATATTTAACTAGCTTACAACAGCTTAAAAGTGACACCGTCTCTCGATTATAATCATCTTGTCTGTCGGTAAAATGGCCACAGACATGATTGTTAAATAAATAAACAAGTATAAATAGCATCATCTCTTAGCGTGGAGCGCTTCCGTGTTCAAAATCTTTCAGTTAAACTGTCCGTTTCATGCAGTTGACGTTTCTGCTGTTCAGCATAGTTTAATACAACTCTGTAATGAACTGGTTGTTCTTCCTCAGGAGCTGTTCTCCACCTGTAATCCCATTGTGACCAAACCTAAGCCTAAAGTAGAGGTGCCAAAAGATGACAAACCAGCAGAACAGAATGGACCCGTCAATGGAAAAGCTGAATCCGAGACTGGAGCCAACGATAAAGCGCCTACGGATGGTGCAGAATCAGCCGAGTCCAAACCTGATATGGACCTCGACTAAGAGGACTGTGCTCTCCTGTCATGTTTCCTAGTCACTCCAAGTCATTCCATCCTCACTTCCATACTGTTGTTTTGGCACTCAGAATGAATAGTGGCTACATGGTGCATGTCCTTTCTTTTCTTACAGGAAGAGAGCGTAATGCAATAAAGCTGTTTATTGCCAGTTCATGCTGTGTGTGCACATGTGTGCTGTACTCTCAAATATTTCGGTCTGTGCAAGCTGTTGTTTTAATAAATATGAACTAATTGTCATTGTATGTTTTTATGTTGTAGTGCTGTCAGGACCGTCTTAATTTTTGTTGGTATAGATTCCACAAAGTGCTGAAAACTTTCCTCAGATAGTTTTGTCCATACTGACCTAATAGCGTCACACAGTTTCTGCAGATTTTCGGCTTCACATTTAGGCCATACGAGTACAGTGAATTCGTTATGGTGATGCATTATAGGTCAGAAAATCTACGAATTTGAATCAGTTCATTTGGACATGTAGTTTTGTGGGAGAAATGATTTGTCACTCTCTGAATGATTCTTAGCTTTACCGCTCACAAAAATTAAGGGATTCAACTTCTGGGACTCTGTCATTTTTAACAAAGCAGTTTAATCAGAGATGGACTGAGCTTTGTGCCAATGTGTGTAAAACTTTTGATCTTTTTTTTTTCGACAATCTTTTGGACTGTGTAAACCCTAGAGATGACGTGCATAAAAATGTGAAATCTTAGACCAGCCCTTCTAGCACAACCGAGCCTCAAGGTCACATTAATCAAAGTAAAAAAAAGTTAACCTTTATTTTACATTCTGATGTCCCCTATGAGCATCAGCAGGTCGTCTTCAGCATGTCTATATGCATAAATGCACTGACCTAGATAAGATTTTCTATATTTTGCCTAATAAATGTAGTGTATGTGGTGCCCATGTTAGACTCTGTAGCTCCACCAAAGCACAGGAAAGAAAAAATGTTTGTTGTTGTCAATTATTACACACAACTACTTGGGTGGTGATTTTAAAACCACTGGCTTGTTCATTTATTGTTCACTGGCCTACTTACTTCTGACGTGCTACTCCCATAATAAGGGGATACTTCAAAAGAAAATCTCCCGTAATGAAATATCCCCACATTTTTGTCAGAAGTGTATTTGGGTTATGAATTAAACTTAATAAAAGGTGGGCAGCACCGCTTGCCTCACAACAAGAAGGTCCCAGGTTCAATCCCAGGTGGGGTCGGCTTGGGTCCTTTCTGTGTGGAGTCTGCATGTCCTCCCCGTGTCTGCGTGGGTTTACTCCGGGTACTCCGGTTTC